>BPLR01009533.1:0-51004 GCA_021605095.1 Caerostris extrusa | reverse complement strand
TATAAATAGAGTTCTGTTTGTATGTATATATATTATATATATATACATATACATATAAAATTAAATGAGAAAAAAAAGATTGTAAGTATATAGTACCTCTCAAATTTTAATAATTTTAATTTCTCAATCTTTCCAATTGCCTTTGCAGTAAAATTTTTAGGAAATTGTAAACAGCTTTTATGGAGAATCTGTATTATCAAATTGATGTTGATGGATTTTCATGAATTTTAAAATTCGCTGCGACAGTCAATGAGTTTTTTTTTTTTTTTTAGTTTTTTTTTCATTAAAAAAATTATTTTCTAGTTTATACCATGGATGGATATATCACGCCTGACATGGATAATGTAATCATATGTCTCGTTTTTAAAAATTTTATTCCTTTGTCTCTAAGCAGAACTTTCCGTAAAGACAGTTCACATTTTTTTTAAAAGATGTTAAAAATCAAATTTCAACGGTAGCTTTTTCAGGTTGGGTATTCCGGCATGCGGGCCATGTTCAATACGTCTCACATTTAAGTAAGAAACCTGCAAGTGATCACAGTTATGTCAGCAAATAATACATGAAAATTAAAAATGATGATAAGTTCTTTAAAATAGGCAAAAGGTGTTTAGATCAGTTTTCTTTATTCTTTAAAGAATTAGAAATATTTGAATAGACGAATTTAACCAAAATAACTAACTTGAAAAGAAATTCAAAGAACAATTCATGCATTGATGGAAATGATTTCATAAATTATAACGAAGATACAGATGTATTTTATGTATCTTGGTTACAGATTATATCACAAATAAAGCAAGCATCAGATTATCAAGATAATCACTTGTTTCAAACTACATTAAGAACTCTGGAAATGTTTCTCTCGAAACTCATTGCATGGAATCGTTGAAACACTTTCACACGCTCTATTAATTTGAATCATATGAACATTCTTAAAATTATCGCATATATTTTATATTCACCGAGCCTTAATACTCCAGTATAAAGGGTTTTTTTCTTATGAATGAATTTTAGCTAAGTGAAAAAATTCAATTGAAGGTTGCAATTCTCAGAAATGTTAATAACCTAAATATTTACAGTAATCCTGACAATAATATTCTTATTTAAAATCAACGCTAAAGACACTAAAGTAAATTTGTTATTCAGAAAAATATAAAATCGCACGAATTCTTTATTTTCACGCGTTCATCAATTATTTTAATTAATAAATAAAAGCTACTAAGAAAATGCTTTTTTTTACTACAAATACAAACTTGATTTCAAATCTTGATCAATTTTCATATGAAAAAGTTCATTTAATGCATGGATCATAGCTGTGTCTTTTATCTGGAAGCCATAGTTTATATCTCAAAAAATTTTTTGTAATCTGTATCTAAATTTTTTTTATGTTCTTTAGAATTAAAAAGATTAGTAATTACAAAATAAGTATTATTTAATGTGAATAATAATGATATAATAAAAATATTTTTTTATAATATATATATATAAAGATACAAATAAATAAGATAAAATTCAAACCTCAAAATAATCCTAACTTAAATATTTATCCAATAGCTATCCTATTTTTCAATAGCATTTTCACTGTACAAGTCGCTTAAAATAAAAGATGAATCATTACCAAACAGTTAATCATCCCATCGACCATTAATAATCCATTCCACCATTTTTCAACTTTTCCCGAACTCCTATTAATCTATCCCCAATTCAGTCGATGAAGTTCGAAAAATCTGGAGTTTAAACGCCAGGATTTGAAACACAGCTTCCAACTAATCCTTGGCACAGTTTAAATGAAAGCACCAAATTCAACTATTGACCAGGCCACCGCATAACTGAACCTCGGAAAATTTTTAGCGGAAGTGAAGAGGAAGAGATTATTAGCTAAATTAGTGAAAAGTCTACCATGGTGGAGATTGATGTCAGCTTAACATCATAAATGTCCAGGAATTATGGATCCACAGGAAGTGGAGTAATTATTTGCACCCATGTATTCCTCCATTAAAATCAGCTTATTCTCCTGCTACTGCTGATGGTGGTAATGCTGCTCTGATTAGGTCAAAACTCAACTTCGGGATTAAGAGGACTGGCTCAGTATCTTTTCCTGCCTCCACCCTTGCATTTTGCCCTGGGCCTTCAATGAAAAGTTACAGTGGACTGGGTGGTATGGAGGGGAAACTACTGCCACGATTAGAAGTTGGGTTGAGGATTTGCAAACCTCTAGACTTTTAATGGTGTTGAATATATTCATGTAATTTGTTCGGTTGTTATATTGTGTTATACATGACATTAGCATTGATGTGTTATGCTTTTAGTCTATTTCTTGTATACAATTTATATGTGAAGATATTAGAATATTTTATTTAAAAAATTTTCTGTAATTGAAGGAAAAATATTGCCATGATTAAAAGATTAGCACACTTGTGTTTTACACTTGGTTGAATCGGTTTTGCTAAACGTTTGCTAAACATCTACTTTTTTTTTTAATAACTAAACTAAAAAAATTTTGGTGTTTAATAAAATTTAAAGTATAATATATTATTGCTATTTTTGTAGGTAAATAGATATAAACGAGTGATAAATATAAACAACCATATAAATACATAAGTTTTCCCAATTTACATTTTATAGAAACGTCATATAATGTCTTAAAATTGTTTTGATATTCATTATGCATAATTTTGTTTAATGCTAGACATAACGTTCTAAGTTTGTTTAACGTCTGAAGTTAAATTTTCAAGAATAAATGTCGCACCAAGCTGCAATTTCAAAATTTATCTCTATGTTTAATTCATATATTTTAATAAATTATAAAATAACTGGACAATTTGATATTTCCACAATACATTTTGCTTAATCCAGCATGATTTTATTATGAAGAATGAATAAAATTCCATTTTAAATAAAAACTTATATATGAAAGTTATATATTTTGCATCAAATTATACAATCTATATTCAGTTTTAGCATTAAAAAGTAAATGAATATATGTATACATTTAATTCTTGTGCTTTAAAGCGAGAGTTTCTTAAAAAACAACGCAGGTTATGCAACTCCATCAAAATTTAAATTTCATTTCATTGAATAATGTTTTTAAATATTTTTTATGAATAAAATGTATCTCTTTAATATAAGTCCCTTAATATTAAAGTCGTATATTGAAAAACTGTTTTGAAAATATAAATAGATTTTCAGTGCTTTATTTATGTTGAGATTTAGTATTTTCATCATTTTCGTTTCTTCATCATTTTCATCATTCCGTTTCGAAATTACTTTAAATTCTTCGTAGATTTCTTCGTTTTAATATTATCATTGAATTTTTGTAATACGATTTGCTGAGTTAAATAAGGGCTCTGAGTCAAATTTGCAATTTGTAACTTAAAAAAAAAAAAAGAGAATTTGAAATTTATTTGTAAATATTTTTTGATGTTAAGAAATATAATAAAAAATAAATAGTAAAAGTCAATAGAAAGTATATTACATAAAAAAATGGAAGTTAAACTTCATGGTGGGTGTCTGAGGTGGAAAAAAAAAGTTAATGATGTAGCAGCGTAAATTAACAAATGAATGACAGATGAGTGGATGGTATGAGAAACTAACAGCTGATTAAGTAGATGAAAAGTCTTTGAAAAATCTTTTTGACATTTTTTTTATGGAAAACCTCAAAACAGTAACTCATAACAATAACAGTAATTACATCAAACTGTGACTACATAAAGATAAAAGAAAATTAGTCACTAGATGCTAGTTACATCAACTCTCTAGCTAATGTTGTGCAGATGTTTATTAAGAGAATCATGTCCAGTCTCCAGGTGCAAGACCGTTACTGCGATGGATCTAGGGAGTCTAGGGGATTTTACAAATCGAGTTCCTCCACTTTTTGTTTCTTAATTTCTTCTAATAATTTGATGTCATAACGTCTCCATAGCTGCCACAGTTGTAAACGTAGCTCCAATCTTGTAAGAACTGTTACTCTTGCAAGTTACAATCTTGCAAGAACTGTTACTAATTTAGTAATATTTTTATATTTTTACTCCACTTTCAAGCAACATAATTGAAATACAAGAAGAAAAATAATTATTAATATCACATGAATTCACATGAATGAATTTACTAAATATTTACAATCGTAAAGTGAAAATTAATTGACCACATTAAATGTTCACACAATCTTGATAACTGGCTGGAAAAGTAATTCTTCTTCCACTACATGCTGTTTTAAATTTCGAATTCTCCGTCTTTCAATTCTCATTTCCGTATAATGGGATGTTTTTGTATTTGATAGCTTCCGAGAATCATCTTCTCCTGAGGCAAACAAATAAGCTTATTTGAATCGATCGGCTGAAACCTTGATGTTCTTTCTTTTAATTTTCACTGTATAATACTTGTCATTTCTCGCAATAAAAGGAAAACGTCCTTCATAGAGAGATTCTAATGTTGAATTGGCACTCTCCATTCTGACCTATAGTATGCATGGGAGCACAAATCTAAATCCTTATGGAAAAATTATTTTTTTCTTTTACATTGGCTTTTAATTGGTTTTAATTTTCCATTTATTTTCGCAGTTTACGAATAAAGGTATGTGGTTCTAATTTGGGTTTTTGGTTCTTGAAAGAATTCTCCTGGTAGTTCCAGTGATTTACCATAACCATTTTTGCAATGGAGCAGTGCATATCATCACGAACAGATCCACGAATTTCAAGGAATATAGAAGGCAAAGTTTCAATCCATTTGACTGAATCGTGAAATCTAACGCTTGCTTCTAATGTTTTATGTGGTTTTTCAATTGATTTGTGGATGGTATGAAGTTGTTGTTTGCATTTTAATACCACAAATAATACCTTAATATCTGAAAAGTTCCTATTTGAACTTATTATCTCTGCCTGTGATCACACTGTATGGAACACCCAAGAGACAAATTCAATTAGCACAAAATGCTTTTGTAATTGTTTTTGTGGTAATATTTTCTATCGGTATAACTCCCATCCAGCAATTAAACGATCAATGCATGTTAACCAATATTTATTCTTATTTGATGGTGGATATGGTAAATAAATATCGATATGGATTACGCTAAAATTTTCATCAGGTTCTTCAAATGAATTGAACTTGCAGTGTGTGTGCTGAACGATTTTTATTTTTCTGGCAACTAATTCAAGTTTTGGCCCATTCTCTAACATCGTTTTGAATACTCTTCCAAATGAATCGTGACATCACTTGTTTCAAAGAAAATTTAATACCAGGTGGATATTAAGATGGGGGGTACAGGTGGTTATTAAGATATGTTGTGTAATAAAGCACTACTTCATCATCTCTTACTTTCTTACTCTGAATATTTTGAGAATCATTATATTTTAAAATAAATTTTATAACTGTTAGTTGAAAGAAATACAGTAATTGGAAGAATTTAAATTGTCATGTATGTATATAAATTTTCAAAATATCAATTAGAAGTAATAAATATGAATGTACTTAGTACTTAGAACATCAACAAAAATGCGTATTTGTTTGGGTAAAAATACATTTTAAGCCCGATCCAATTTCGAAAATAGCAAAATTTGATGCATTTATTAGAAAATGGATTGTGGAATATGAATAAATGTTTTGGCACACTATCACCCCTAAAATATTTGTTCCCAAAATTGATTCTAATGTCATAACAAGTATATTATAGCCAATATTTGAATTTATTTAAATCACTTTTCGTTAATTTCCATCCCATTATAATTTTTTCTTTGCTTAAAATCTGCTTCAAACTTTAGTGAATCAATAATTTAAATTTTCTAAATTTTTGGCGAGGGCATACATTAATTTGCCTCTTAAACGAGCGCCAAAAATTATTTATAGCCAATTTTAAAAAATTAAAAATTTATATATTAATGAAATTCTTTTTTGTGTGTTATAAAGCAAATGAAAAGCAACTTCGATTCAATAAATGACTTATGATTTCGTTTCCACATCACCCATGAGGTAGAAATCTCGATGCGTCTTTTTTTAGAGAGGTGTCGCCAGTAGCCCTAATCCTCTTTTGGATGGCAGTGATAATGAAATTACTTCGCTTAGAAGAGATTAAACTATTTTTTTTTTGTCTGCTGGATCAAAAATACAACTATTATAGGTTTGGATGATCAACAACTATTTTGATGCTTTATCTATTTTGTAATTGCAGTTAGGTTTTCCTGATTTACAATTACATTAATTCCGTATTGCTAAATGCTCCTTGAAATATTAATTCTTTAGGAAGCTTAGCTCAGCTTTGATAACGCCCCCACGAGTTGAAGTGGACTCTAAAAGCATCTGCAATAATCCCAGTTATTAGGAGGGTAAAATTGGTTGCCAATGAATAAAAATCATAAACAAGTGCAAATATATCATGAACCCAATACATCCGTATCCAAGTAGCTCGACTTCAAAGGGATCTTTCTGATTCCAATCATAATCAGTCCAGTCATAGCCAGAATCCTTTAGCTTTTTACCAACAAAGCCAATCAGCAAAACCAAACCAGTGACTTCAATCAAATCCATCATAAACCAACTCATAAAAAACATCACTGTCAAAATGAAGAAACTCAGTTTCTCCAAAAACAGTTTGCCTTCCTCAACAAAATCCATCATCAATCCGTTTGAAATATCCAACAGAAATCAATAAGCCTCTTTCTTCTTCACAAGAGACGACAAAGTTATAGTATCACACAAGTTATCCGCTTTTTTTTTGCAGAAAATATCAGTATATATAAATCGCAATCAAAATAATCACAGTTCGCTCAAATGGCCACGAACGCAATATGAATAACAACAGAAGATGCCTAAAACAATGGGGTATTTTAACAATGTCTTTTGCTTTTGTTTTGAAAACATTGTTATTAAACAATGAAATCTACTATTGTTTGGATTGCATTGTTACAATTTGTTACTATTTCTAATATATATATATTATTTAAATTATCAAAATTTTACAAAATAAAATGGATTTACTTACATGTCAGCTCATCATTAAAAAAATTCAATAAAAACAAATTTATCGATATGAATAACTTAAGTCAGGTTATCCAACTGAAATTAGATTGAGAAAATCATCCGGTTAGTTCAGCTGGTGACATAAGTAATCACTGATTAAACAATAAATACTTCCATATTCGCCAGACAAAATTTTCCGAAAATTTCTATGTACCTGTATCTGCAGATTTCTTAAAGAAAGTATTTGTCTTGATTTACATCATTGACTTATATATTATATAAAAGCCACTTACTTCATTTTACTAATTTTGTTGATCAATAATATTATGTTCTCAACTTCTTTATCAGATTCATTTTACAGTAGATTCACACATAATGGCTGATGACAGACATGCATACTTGTGTGAGAATGATGGATTTATAGCAGACAATTTAAGTATAACTAAAATCAGAAAATATGCTTCTATCAATCAACTTGCATCAGAAAGAGATCTTTTCTGGATCAACCCTCGTCTAAAATTGTACAAAATAATAATGTTAGATATCTTGGCATATGAATACGGAGAACTCAATTAGTTTGTCAAATTTTTTTCATCATAAAGAGCAATAATTATTTTGTAAGTTGATTCAAATTTTTAAACGCATTTACATCAAGCAAATGCATGTTGTCAAATTTTTTATGTGCATTTCATTCATATGAGCGTCATTCTCAGATAATTTTAATATAAAAAAAAAACTTTCAGTGTTTCATCTTTAAACAATTTTAAATTAAAAATATTTATCAATATATAAATCACGTATGGAAAACGAGATCTTATTTAAAAAATTGCTGCCACTTACAGAAATCAAATCTTAAAAGTATTATTAATTTCCTTTTTCTATTTAATTTATTAAAATCAATTTATAAAATAATAAACTATTTTTGTGTATCGAAATATCTCGTGTCATTTATGACAGCTTAATAGAAAGTGGTTCACGAAAAACAAATATTGTGTTTATCTACCAAAGAAATGTTATGTGTTCAACAACATGATACATTGAGTTAGTCTTTTTGTGGAAGGTAGATATAGGGTTAATAATAATAGGCCCAATGTTTGTATAAATTATATATTATACAGGATGATTATAAAAAAAAAAAAAACTTTCTCGATATATGAGCCTTTAGAACGTTGGTTGCCAAGGATTAAATATTTTCAATGGCTGGCTAGGTTTCATGTCGCCAATTTTATCGCCAGTGAAAAGCGTTTGATTTATTGTTTTTCTCTTTTTTTAAATAGATTTAATAAAAGCTCTTTTGCCAACGAATACATATATTCTGTCTTATAATTTATTATGCTCCATAAAGTATCCATATATTTAGGTTCCATTTGTGAGACTATGTAGTTAAACTTTGTGCGTTTATCTAATAAAATCAAATTTCTGGCTTATCTGTCCAAAAAGGTGGAATTTTTAAACTAGCCATTATAGTTTACGAAGAATTAGCCCCTTCTGACTAGTTTTCTGTCTTCCCGTTATTTGCTTTTATACTGTATATACCGTTATTGAAGACCGTGTCACCAGATGAATACAGTTGTCGCTACATCACAAAACTATTTCTCGTTTAAAAATAATTTTCATTACCTATAATTTAAAGATCTGACTCTCGGTGCCACAGGTTTTGGGTTCGTGTCCCGGCGGTTCCATGGATGATTTTAGTGTTCTGTATCCACTGTAGGTTCCGGTCTAATGCATACGGTCGTTGGGCGTACGGCTGACACCTCTGCCTTGTAAAAAGAAAACGTCTCCTGTCTCGAAATCTGCCAGTAGGCAGACGGCGTTGACCCACCATAGAGCTATTATGGTAATGAAAAAGAAGATATTTTAAAGAAGATTAATTTCTTTTTAAAAACATTTTTATTCAGATTATACTTTTTGTTACTACAAGTCGCAGTTCACCAAATGTTGCAGAAACGAAGATTATGTATATAAATTCTGCTTCTATCTGTTATAACTAAATGCATTTAATATATATATATATACAGGGTGATTATAATAAAAGTCTCACTTTCAAAAGGCTGTAAATAAAGAAACACTCGTCACAACGAGTTCAAATTTGAACTGAATATACTTGAAGAAGGGGGAAACGGTATGGCATAAAAAAAGTTTACCGATTTTTCCCATCCAATTTGGTTTGACCTTGCCGAGATGGATGGACTTTCCACTAATACCGAAACAATCAAACACATTGAACACTACAGTTGATTTACTGTGCAACTCATGCCAAATACGTTGTCATTTTGATTCAAAATATCACTGGCAGTCGAATTCACTTTCTTTATGCCGCTTACAGCGTCATCTATTAATACACTTTGGAACTTTTCTTTTGATGACTTACGTTTTCCCCTTCTTTAAGTATCTTCAATTCAAATTTGAACTCATTTTGACGAGTGGTTCTTTTTTTTTTTTTTAATTACAGCATTTTGAAAGTAATGTATATATATATATATATATTGCATTCTGTTTGATAAACGTGGAATAAAATGTGTTGTTTAAAACAAAATTAATAGCTTGAAAAAGTCATTTATTTATTTGTTATTGTTTAATAATTATTATAATTAATGCTTTCCTGAAACTGTTCTAGTTTGAAAATTCTATACATTTTAAAAATTATTTATTTTTTTTTTTACTAACAAAGAAAATAGTTACTTGATTTTGTTCGTTCCTAACGTTTTTCATCGAAGCACATTTAATTAAAATTTCAAACCGTAGAGAATCATTGATGATAAACAAAATATTTTCTGCATAATTATTTTATCTTATGACTCATTTATAAATATTTAAAAAGTAAAACGCTTACGAAAATGTTTTTATTGAACAAAAATAATTGTTATTTAAATTTTATTCCTTTTGATTTAGATTTTATTTGCTTAAGAATCGTTGAAAATTCTTACCATTAAATGAATAAAAAAGTATATTAAGCAAGATGCATTTTCAAGAAAAAAAAAACAGAATAAAATCAGATAAATTCATTACATTCAGAAAAAAATAATAATTTAACAGAATATACGTAAATTAAAAATACACTATTAATTTGATAGCATGTTTTAAATAATTAAGTATTATGACATTGCTTATTTTGAATATAATAAATAAATTCTTTTACGTTTTTATTCAACCAATTGTTATGAAATATTAACTAGTTTTATATATTTTATGAGAAAAAGTTAGAATACCTTTTTACTTTTTACTTCCACTATTAAATGTTAGCTTCTTAATATTTATGAAACTTTCTTTTACATCGTGCTATGTCTTGCAAGTAATTAAATAATTATTTCATTTCTTTGTTTCTTGGCAGGGTTTTTTTTGCTTACTTTAGCCCTTTTTATATGCAACTGCAGTTTCATTTTCTTTTGAATGCAATTTAACAAATGGCTGTTATTCGTATTTTTAATATTGTAAGTAAACTTGAATTTTGGTAATAATTATTTATAATATCAGGTATATTTACTGTAAGGTAAGAAACAGAAAAAAAGGTCATGATTGAATTAATTTCAATTCGTGGATTAAAAAAAAAACAGCAAAGAAACATTTTTATTTCAAGCTATAAGATATATGAATGATCTTCGATTAATATTTTACAGTTTTAAAATATAGAATGTTTGTAATTGTAATATTTTTAAGACACATAGATGGTATTGGGGCTTGAGGGCCGAGTGATTAATACTCTAGTGCTCGGGGCCATAGGTTTCGGATTCAGTTCCTGTGGGGCCATGTACATTTGTGGTGGTTCAGATTCCACTTTAAACAGTAGGTCCCGGCCTAATATGGATGTTGGGCTGACAACCTTATTCCGTAAAAGAAATCATCTCATGTCTCGAAATCTGCTAATAGGCAGATGGCCTTGGCCACCATTAGACTGTTGCGACGATGATGATAGATGATATTAAAATATTTCCTCAAATCTTATTTAATAAAAATATATTCATAGTAAAATTATTTATTTGCTCATATTGAGGTAGGTAATCATAATTAAAATAATCATCGGGTTTTTTTTTTCTTCTTCACTTGGCAGTTAAAATACTTATGCCAGAAATTTTTTTTTTTAATTAGTGATGATTACTTGCTGATTAATTTATAGCAGATTCAAAGCTATCCAGGAAAATCCACAATAGAAGGTGGAGAAAAGATACTTTCCTAAAATTGTACTATCCTTTCTTTAAAGTAACTAATTTACTTTTGTGTCAATAATAAGGAGAACTAGGAAAATATTTAAACAGCTACCCAGAAAAGCCAAAAAAGTTGGCAATGCTCATATCAATATTTTCTTTTTCATTTTACATTTTTCTAAATTATAATTGAATATTTCCTTTGATATTTTTGATTCAATTGAGGTTTTACTCAAGTGCTATTAATAAAATAAAATGCATAAATAAATTTCATTTAACCTATAACAGAAACAGAAACAAAAACAAATGTGCAGCAAAATGATATCTGATTTGTTTTATTTTAATTTGAGGGAAGTGGTAATAAAATCGCAATGTTTCCGGAAATACGTAAATAATAACCTTACAGAGTTGCTTTTGTTATAGTTACTCATTTTCCTCCTAAATAAACAATTCGCTTATTGTAAATAGAATGGCTAATAAAGTTGATTTAGCCTATGTTATTTGATGTAATGATATACATTTTCGTTAACTAATTAAAATTTGTGGAATTCCTATTCGAAGAATTTTATATGAACTAAGTAAACATATTCTAGAAATAAAGGCGAGATAAAATAGATTTCGATTTAAAACAGCTGAGTAATTCTGGTTTCAATTTTACTGATAAAATTTATGACGCAATGTTAAATATATCATACAAATAAATATATTTGCTAATAATATTGGAATTCTATTAAACATTTTGCAATAGGAAACAAAAGCAAAATATATATTTAATGTGTACTCTACCATGCACAAAACTCTTGTCACATGCGCTTTCGAATGAATGATAAATATTTGTCCATTATTAAACAATGCTTTAGTAAAATTTTCACTAGTTTGATTGTATATCAATATTTTTTTAATATAAAAAATTATTTGAAAATTCTTTTACATAATTTGCAGTTTTTTTTTATATTCAACTATTACTTTCGTATTATTAAATTAGATTGTAAAAGATTGTTCCATTAGTTACCTGTAATCATTTACTACCTGAAAAACAGAAGAGTATTACCTTAGTTACCTGCTATCAGTTGCTGTCTGAAGATCAAAAGAGTATTACCACAATTAATTACAATCGATTGCTACCTGAAAAGGAAAAAAAAAAAATGGCTATCTCAGTTATCTGTCATTGCATTGCATTCAACTTCTACCTGAGGAGCAAAAGAGTGTAACCTTAATTATCTGCATTTAATTGATACCTGAATAATAAAAGATTGCTACAACAATTGTATATCATTGCATGCATTCAGTTGTTATATGATAAAAAGAAGAATGAAACATCATTTATCTACCCGAAGAGCAAAAGATTGCCACCTCAGTTATCTGTCAATACCTGTATTCAACTATTACCTGAGGAGCAGAAGAGTGTAACCTCAATAATCTGCATTCAATAAATACCTGAAGACCAGATTATTGCTATTTTTAGTTTCGAGTAGCAGATACCCTGTTGTGCATGCTGAGAAACGCTGAATCGGCTATAGATAAATTATTCTAAATATCAATGGCAAATGACCGCAAGCAACATTATTCGAAAACAGTAACGACTAGTTTCTATCCAAGTTCTTCAGTAATAAGTGGCCTGATGGCCAATTAGCTAGCTCTCTGACCATTGGTATCACAGGCTTCAGGTTCGAATCCTGGCGTTGGCATGGACGTTTGTGAGCGGTTCGGAAGCCACGTCAAACTGTAGGTCCTGGTCTAATTAACCTAAAGTGTGCGCAAAATGATCGTAGAGCGACAAACCAAACCAAAACCAACTTCTGCTGCCTGGCGGTGGCATGGAAAGTTTATTAGTGGTTCGGAATCCATGCTAAACTGTAGGTCCCGGTCTATGTAGCCTAAAGTGTGCACAAAATGACCGTAGAATGACAAATCAAACCAATCAACATTGTACCAAAAAAAGTTACAACTGCCAGTTGCAAGATTTGAGCCACAAACAAAACCAAATCTTCAGTAACAAAAAAAAAAAAAAAAAGTAATGTAATTAACACATAATATATTGCATATTCTAGAAAACACTGCAACCTAGATACCCACAAAAACTTAACTGTTAAGCCAGTTAAACTAACCAGTTAACTAGTTAACTTAAACTAACTTCCCTACAACTCACTCCGCAACGATTTTTTTCCTTTCCAAAGCTACTTCCAACCCCAACGCAGGGGATTACCCTTTAAAACTTAACATGCAAATAGGGAAGTCCCTTTTCCTCACGGCAACTCTGGCCCACTTATTCAAAACAATTAAGGTGGGAAAAGTGCCACGTATTTACCGGCAAGACATATGGCCGGCCATTCCCTGGAAACAGCGGTCTTCCATTGGCTACCGGAGGGGTGGGGATCAGGGGTCGACTCCGAGGGTAATCACTCATCCCTCCTGAGGATGCAGAAAGTGATTTTGGATGGGGGTGGGGGGATGGGGGGTCTGGAAATGGTCTCATTTGGGATTCTGGGAGCGTTTTTCCATCGAGTTTCCTTATTGTGTCGATTCTTTAACTGGAGGTGGAGGTGGAGGTGCTGCTTTAACAGCGCGGGGTGAGAAGTTGGTGGTATTGTGAGAGGTTCTCTTCTTCCCTGTGTTGCTGAAGAGGTTAGTTTGTTCCGGGTTTTATTTGTTACTGGAAGTGGAATTTGTGAAATGAATTAAGTGGATTTGAAATGATAAAATATTGATATACACGCAAGAATATTTTCTTTTCATTCAATTCCTTCTATTAGCTCACACTCTCCTATAAATATTTGTTGTTCAAATTTTCAAGGAAGAATTTTTAGTGTATTTCTGAGTATTTAAAGTTTCTGTACACATAATACAAATTTTCTCTTTTAGGTTAATTTGCTCTTAGTTTTCAAACTATCTATTCACTAATAATAGGTCAGCATTAACAAAATATTACATTGTATTTAACAATTGAATGATGTCGCAGCGAAAGAAAATTTAAGAACAATCTAAAGAAATATTACTTTTGGTGGTATATATTATTATATTATTCCCTGTTGTTGAAGAGGTTAATTTGTTCGGGTTTTATTTGTTACTGGAAGAGGAATTTGTGAAATATTGATATACACGCGATAATATTTTCTTTTTTCATTCAATTCTTACTATTATTTCACACTCTCCATATATATATCTTGTTCACATTTTTAAACGTTAGTAAAATAATTTTTAATCATCCACTCAAGTTCAAATAAATTTTTTTTAATTTGTAGTGGATGGCACTGGGTGTAAATACAGTTTTTAAAATATTAATTCAGTAATTAAATTTAATTAATTCATTTTAGGTTTTTTTAGATTTAAGTAGCATGTATCTAATAATAGATGGCGCCAGATGTAAGAGGGAAATTTCAACTTTATTTGTAAAGGACTTTTCTGCAATATAGTGAAAAAAAAAGTAGGAATTGACTAAATTTTTTTCTATTTTACTTGTTTTTAATGAAATCGTTTCTGTAAGGAAGAATTTTTAATGTTTATGTATTTCTGAGTATTTAAAGTTTCTGTACACATAATCCAAATTTTCACTCTTAGGGTTAATTTGCTCTTAGTTTTCAAACTATCTGTTCACTAATAATAGGTGCGCATTAACAAAATATTACATTGTATTTAATAATTGAATGATGTCTCAGCGAAAGAAAACTTAAGAAGAATCTAAAGAAATATCATTATATTATCAAAAGAAATATTACTTTTGGTGGTATATATTATTATATTATTCCATGTTGTTTAAGAGGTTAGTTTGTTCGGGTTTTTATTTGTTACTGGAAGTGGAATTTGTGAAATGAATTAAGTGATTTGGAATGATAAAATATTGATATACACGCAGGAATATATTTTTTATCAAATCATTGCTGCAAGGAATAATTTTTACTGTATTTCTGCGTTTCTGTACGCATAATCAAATTTTCAACTCATAGGGTTAATTCGCTCTTGGTTTTCAAACCAACAAAACTAACACTTCATAAATAGTAGGTCCGCATTAACAAAATATTACATTCTATTTAACAATTGAACTGATCTCGGTGAAAGAAAAATATTTGTTCAGCTTTCTTCTAAATAAATATTAATTTTGGTGATATATTATTATCATTTTACTTTGCTATTTGTAAGAACATGCAGTAAAGAACCTGGCTTACATTGATGGAACTATAACCTTGTATTTTGAAAAAATAAAATTGTTTTCCAATGCCTTGCATTTTGGCGTGATATCATTCGTTCCGAGAAAGTTAGATAGATGGCAGATTCAACATTAGCCAGTAATATATTCAACGTTAGCCAGTAATAGATTCAACGTTAGCCAGTAGTAGATTCAACGTTAGCCAGTAGTATTCAACGTTAGTACTATACTACGTGGAACATTCGCATTTTCCACCACATATTTTGATGAATATCCTTATGAAATAGCATTTAAAGAATTCGAAACTTCCATCGTTTCTCTTCCAGGCAAATGAAAGGATTTTCCTGCCTACTCATTTATCGTACCCATCACCAGCGTTAGAAAAAGAATAAATAAAAAGTAATTAACTTTATCTGAAAAAGTGCAAATGTAAATAAATAGAATTCAACAAAATGTATGATCAATTTCAATAAAATACAATTTCCTATAAAGAACACTGATCTGTTTCTGAATCAGCTAATTTTCTTTCTGAGCTTTGAAGTAAAAGTACAAGAACTAAAAAAAAAATACATTATTAAAGCCACTATTGTCAATCATTTCTTAAAAACACATAATGCCTACCACTATTGTCATCATATACTTAAAAAAGGCATAATGTCAACTCGTATTTGCCATTCACTTAAAAAATACCTAATGTCAGCCACTATTATTATTCATTGCTTAAAAAATACATCAATTCCAGCAACTGTCGTCATTTGTTACTTTAAAAATATATAACCATATAAAATATTAAAAGATTATATGATATAATATTTTTTTTTAAGTTTATAATTTAAAGATTTAGATTGAATAATTTCATGATACCATGTAGTATAATAAGTAGTATTAATATATTTAATCATTTTTAATAAATCTGAATAAAAGAGAAAAAAATTACAAATTTAAATGATAGAAAAAAAAATGAACAGCTCGATATACTGTGGTTAAAATGAAAGCCCAATATATAATTATTTTCAATACATCTCTCAGAAATTAATGTTTTAATTTGCCGTTGTCAAAACTTGGGTTTTTAGCTTATTTTAACTTGCGGTCATTTTGTTGGGATTTAAGCGATAGTAAAATGCCAAAGGGAGCAAACTTTCTAAAGGATTAATGATGTTAACAACAAACTCAATCTATAAACAACACTGATAAAATTGAACTCGAGCCAAGGTTGCATCATAAAAAGAAATAATGTCAGCGTATTTTTCTCACGCAATATAAATTTCGCTGTGTAGAATATAGTAAGTATTCTTTCTCAGACACAATTCGTTATTATTCTATATTTGATGGATTTGTTTGTTTGTATTATCACGTGATATTTATGATGTATGATAAAACTGTCATCACAAAAAAAAAATGCGACATGTTCATATTACGGACAATTTCATCTCCAAAAATAAAAAAAAAACATTATCGTATCTGACTTTATGTAATTTTTGTGTTTAGTACATTTTACAGTTTACATATTAATAATATATTACAAAAGTGTATTAAATCAAGTAAAAAAAAAATCATTATAAATTAAAGAATAAGAAATATTTAAATCTTTACAAAAAGAATGAAAAATATTGAAGTTAATTAATTTATAATTCAATTATTTGTATGAATTTTTTTTGTTTTGAATTTTCATTAATTTTTAGTTGAAAAATTCAGAATTTTCAATTTTTTTTTTTGTTTGTTTTTGTTGAACATCAGGGAGCTGCTGACTTACATCATAAACAGCTAAGTGACTGGATATAACGGATAAAACATTTAAAAACATTGCGTAACATTAAGAACATTACCTACAGCTCATATATGAAAGGGAACCCGGAAAACTTTCACCAGGCGGTTTGAATATCGATACGACCCATTTTTACATAGTCTTTCTAGAATCTTCGTGTTTCTAAAGAGCAATGACTACAATGTATGTTGCAAGTTTTTGAACCAGAATTTTTTGAACACCAAGTGCATGCTTTATTGCTGGGCTACGAGTCTTTAAAATATTGATATAAAAACATAATACAAGATATTTTTTGAAACATTTAAGGGAGTGGTGAAAATTTTATTAACAAATAAGGAAAAGTAGAAAAATAGTAATGCCCATTTGACAGATTTTAGAAGCACATCCCCATGACTTAATATATTCTGTGTCATCAGTACCAAACGATACCTTTCTTTCTCCCCGACCGTTAAGAAATATCCATCCACTCTCTCGCAGACGATAACCAGAAGGAAAAAAAGAACACTTATTCTTTCATCCATTCCTGTCTAATGCGTCGCGGCTTCTTGGTTTCCTGGATGACAACAGCAACAACAACAACAAACCCAACCAACAAAAACCTTTTGCACACCCCTTAAAAACAAAAACGCACCCGAAACCTTTTATTTGATGGCTTTCCCTCAGACTCCCGAGTTTATATAGATCATCCTATTTGTCCGCAGAATCATTGGGTATCGGTTTCTCTCTCTCCTGAAGGGGGTAGGGATGGGGGATGGGCCCAGTACTAGTCTTTAGTTCCGACCACCCTTCTGGAGTTCAACCATTTCCTTTAGATGCGCACTTAGGAACATCCATTTAAGAGCATTGCCTTTTGTCTCTAAGACGGTGTAAAAGTAAAGGGGGAGAAAAAAAAAGAATAAATAAAAAGGTCGGGGATAAGTTCTTTCGGGTTCTGGTTAGGGTGGAGGGAGGGGGTGTAATAGAACCAAAAGGGTCGTAATGCATTCCAGTCACTTAGGGTTCAGCAAGTGAGATGGCAGAGTGGTTGTGGCGTTCGATTGTGGAAAATGCGTCTTTGAGATAGTTAAATGGGTATGACGGGTGAGCAATGCAGAGGGATGGGTTTTGATGTGCTTTCGGTTCTGTAGGTCTGGAACTAGTAAAAGCTTCCAGTTTACTAAGTGAGTGGTGTTTTAGAATGTGTTTGGATCAGGGTTTTATGTATGGAACTATATGCAATGGCAGAACTACTGAATAACATAAAGATGTTTTCTCTTTCAAGCATATAAGTTTAGCATAATACGATAGTGTGGTTTAAAGCGAAATTCATGTAAATATGTAAATTCCCCAACCCCTTAAATGCTACGTATTATTATTTATTTTTTATGGTAAACACCAGTGAGATATATTTTGACACACATGTCGATTTCTTTTTATACTGACTCCTATTCCTTACCGTAATTTTACATATCTTTACAGATGGATTTTGCTATTAAATTTTTGGTTTTAATTGAACTCGTACCTATAAAAATATTTTTTGTAATAACTAAACATTTACTACAATTTTAAAATTGTAGTATCCTTCCACTAATTAATTTGGCCTATTACAATATATATCTAAAAATCACTATAAAAATCACTTAATTAACAGGAACCAAAGTATTATGGAATATCTTAAAGCAAGCACAATAAAATAATAAATTTTGAACACAATGTTAGGAATGGTTGACCAAAATGGTCAATTTGTATGCAAATTCCCCTGTCCTACTCTCTCAGATTTCCATTTCCTGCCAAATCAATAGGGCTGCCATAATAATAAAAAATCTGTGTTAAGTTTTAATGATAAATTTGTTGAATTATTTATCCTTTGCTTGGCGTCGGTGTCTCCAATTGGAGAGTTCCCAGAATTTAAAAAAATAGGGTAATCTGTGGGAATAGGGTAATAGGGTAACTCCTCAGAGTTCCACTCACTTTTTTTAATTGGTAGAGAGCTACATAACCCTAACATAAAGTATAAGTTGTACACAAAAAAAAAAAAGAGTACAGTCTCTTCATTCCGACTTTCTACCTCTGTTATGCTACATAAAGTATATATACATAAATATATAATAAATATAAATACTAGTGTGCCCAAGTATTTATTATATGTTCATGCCATTCAGACCAATTTTTTTTTCAAAAATATTTCATCTTCCAAATTTATTGTATTGCCTTCAAAGTAATCCCCTCCAGTCACAATGCACTTATGCCAACTTTTTTTTCCAATCTTCAATGCATGCTAAAAAGTCAACGGCAGGGGATGGCCTTCAAAGTGCGCCGATTCACATTAAATATTTTCAATCGACTCAACGCGGTGTTCCCGAAATGGTCTTTTGAGTTTAGGGAATAGTCAGAAGTCGTACGGTGAGAACCCGGTGGCTGTGGAACGATATGGGTTTCATTTTTGGCAAAAAGCCCCGAAGAATCAATGCAGTGTGAGCTGACGCATTCAGTGTTTTCGGTTGCAATCGAGATTTGACGCGTTTGAGGCTCATAAAGGAATGGAAAGATCCTTTTGAAATTCCAACATCATCAGCAAGGTCTCTAATTGTAAATCGACGGTTTGCAAGCACAAAATCATTAATTGTTTGCACGTGAGCTTCGTCGGTTGAGGGTTGACCGGAGAGCTCTTAGTCTTCAACGCGTTCTCTGAATTGTTTACACCACTACTAAACACTTCTTTCCGATATAGGAATGCTCACCAAATGCCTTCTGCAACATTCTGGCGCGTTTCCGCAAAAAAAATTTACTGCAAGTTTTTTGCTCAATTAATTCAGACATTTTGATACCGAATATCTACTTTTTTTTTGTTACGTTTCAATATCAATACAGAACAGCTACTTTTTTGTTACGTTTCAATATCAATACAGAACAGCTACTTTTTTGTTATATTTCATTTTATATACCGAATATCTAATTTTTTTGTTAAATTTCAATTTATATACCTAATATTTCCTTTTTTTTTGTTACATTTTAAGATCACTGTCTAATTTTTATTACATTTCAATTTCAATATCAAATATCTACTTTTTTGTTGCATTTCAATATCAATACCGAATAACTACTTCTTTTCGTTACATTTCAATATCAATACTGAATAACTACATTAAATATTGAATTGTATAAAAAAGGTTACATTTCAATTTCAATATGGAATTTCTATTTTTTTGCTATATTTTAATTATAATACCAAATATCTACTTTTTTTGTTATATTTCCATTTCAATATAGCTTATAATCAGTTCAGAAATTGAAAATGTATACTAATACATATTTGCTCTAAGCTATCCAATAAAGAAGATGTTGCTGTCAAAAATAGCCTCATTGGATTCAATGTTGTTCAGCAACCAGAATAAAAGATTTATTCCAAATTACAGGAGGCTGTTAAAATTGCACGTAACTATTTCTCCAACTCAAAAATTATTTCCAAACAATGCATCTCTAATTGTAACGCTCATTTAAACTCAGCTTCAAAATTCATTTTCTAAATCAATTGAAATAAACAGTCACTTCAAATTATGTAACAAACTAAAGGAATATTTAATGAACGAAAAGTGTATGGAAATTACACGAATGAAATTTTTATGAAAACTTGAATTTAAATTCTCATTTATTTTTACAAAAGAAATGGATATTTGCTATTTTTTAATATCAAATTGCAGATGTTTAATTTTATACCAATAATAAAGATACATTAATTAACGAATTCATAGCTTCACAACACGAGTACAAAAATTTCATGAATTAATTTTATTATTTAAACATTCAATAGAGCTCATCTTCCATTATTTTCGTTTTTGAAATATTTTTATATTATGAATCAAAACACAAAATAAAATTTAATTGTAAATTGTTACATTTACATTTCTTTTGACATGATAATAACTTCTTTGTATGAAACTGATATAAAATTAAACAAACAAACAAAAGAAAACACCGTTTTCAATGGGTTTTTTTTTTTTCTTTTTTTGGCAAAATATATTTTTAAAAATAAAAAGCAAACAATTCCTCATTCATTCAAAATTCCATTATGAAATGACTTGTATTTTTAATAAAAGCTAATTTTAAGTAACTTAAAACCAATTATAATTTTTTATTATTTCCATTAATTTTTTTTTCTATTTCTTGCTAAGTAACATTTGTATAGTGGAAAGAGAAAATAACTATGTATAAGAATATACAATTGAAATTGAGATGATAGCCTAAATATTTCTTCGAAATGATATTCGAATTATAAATATTTATAGATATTTTCAGAGCAATTGGTTTGTATTACAAAAAAAACTGTAATAGTAGCTTAAACTATGATTTAGCAATAGTTTATTTCAAAAATCGTGGACAGTATGTGTATATATATATATATATATTTTGTTTTGACATCGGAGAACTTCACGTTCCATTTATGTATGCAACGCACAACCAACCGAATGGGGATGAGGGAAGGGCATTGGTTTCTAGGATGATTTTTAGGGGTGATTCCCCCAGCATTTGTGCGCGTCATGGAGGAGAAAACTCGAAAGTTACTATCAGCGAGATTGACTGTAGATACGAAACTTTAATTCACATTGTCGTAATAGCCGTCGAGTCTCATGTATTATGAAAGCAATGACTACAACGGACAGTGCTAGATGAATTCAATCTTGAACAATCCTAAATGATAACTTCCTACGTTACTGGGCCACGAAGTGAGAAAATTCTTTCTATTATGAATACTTTTAATACTACAACTACAATTAATACTAATACTACTGCTAATATTACAACTACTGTTAATACTAATATTAAGACTTACAGGTATCTCTCAGAATTTCCTAAATAACTTCGTAGTATCTTTATATTTTCAAAAATAAATATTAGCAGGAAAAAGAAACCCAACAGTGATAAAGCGCCTGCGAATACTCTAGTACGAAAAGGACTGGAGATGTTTTTTCCAAAATTTATTTTTTAATAGGGGAAGCACTCTTTTTAATTACTAATCAGTACAATAAACATAAAAGCAAAACATGAGCAAGGCTGTGTCGTGATTTGGTGGTGAAGGTCAACCAATGCCTGAATACACGCAAAAAAAATATCAAAGCGAATGGTTTGGTCAGTGCTGGATTATGGAAAGTGACTAATCATCGAATAATTGATTAAATAGATCCTAATTTTAGAAAGACGACAGAAAGTACAAATAATGTTGGCAACTGAAATAAACAATAAAACATGAAGACCAACTAATAATATTCAAAATAACAACTTTAAAAATCTTCTTCCTTTCCGTATCTTTCATATAACAATTACGACTGAATCGAAAATTAATAACAGCAACACCCGATAGATAAATAACGAAAGCGAAAGCGAAAGCGAAAACGAAAACGAGTGCCGATATATATAAGAGATATTAATCAAGAACGAAAAACAAAACCCAGACGTATACTCTTTCTTCTAAAATTGACTGAGTAAAAAACGCAATCAATGAGCTGTTCACCACACCCTCTAAATTTATATCAATCCAAAATGGAAGGGTTCACTTAAAAACCTTGAGAAAACGGGCACATGTTGCATAGAATAAAAGCTCCATGATTGATAACTTTAAAAGAAGTTTTCAGGGGAAGAAAAAAATTACTCAACCCCCCAAAAAAAAGTTAAAATAATAAAAAATAACTAAAAAAAAAAAAAAAGAGAAGGTAAAGAAGATATAAAAGAACGTGTGGAAAACCCTTCTTTAGTTAAGTGAGGATTCTTAAGGAAAAAGAATATTATTTTTTCGCTCTCTTCTTCGTTTTAGCTTTAAGTATATGCAACTCTGGTAGAGTAAAACACATTAAGTTTTCTCTTGTGCGCCCCTTTTCTCTCACCCCCTTCACTCACCCACTCCTCTTTTTTTTCCACCAAGGCGTGTTTTTTAAGACATGTGTTGCATTATCACAATCAGATTCTTTCGTTTAAAAAGTAAATTGAAAGCTTTTAAAATGGCAGATTTATATTAGGTTACGGGGGTAGGGAATGGTTTTTTTATTCTGGCGTCAGTCGATACGTACGATTTTACTTAAAAGCAGTTATTGCAGAAGCGTCTAGTGGAATTTGCTAATAGCTAATTTCTGATTCCTCTATCGCGTTAATTAAGTGTGTGGAAGCTTGCTTTTTTTCCTAGTAGCGTTGGGGAAATATTTAATATTAGCCATGATGTTAAAGATTATTTGACTACTGAAAGGATTTCTACGAAGAGAGCTCAATTAGGAATAGAATTATTCAAAGCTAAATTTTTTTCTGTGCTGAATATTTTGCTGTTAATTTTTTTAACAGAATACATAAATTAAAAAAATGACTCTGAAAAAAGATAGAGTGTTTCTATTCATTGGAATATAATTTGAGAAAGATACACTTTTGTTATAATGTAAATTTTTTTGTTTCAAAAATATTTTTAAATAATGAAGATTTTTTTTTTTTGCATCCTAAATATATTCTTAATTTCATTATTGAATACGCTACGTTATTGAAAAATACGTTAGGTTATTGGAATAATGATACTATTGCAATCATACTAAATATTGATATTGCTACCATCATACTAAAATTTATATTGCTATAATCATTCTAAATATTGATATTGCTATAATGATACTAAAAAATTTATATTGCTACAATCATTCTAATATTGATATTGCTACCATCATACTAAAAATTTATATTGCTATAATCATTCTAAATATCGCAATAATGATACTAAAAATTTATATTGCTATAATCATTCTAAATATTGCAATAATGATACTAAATATTGATATTATTACCACATACCGAATATTGATGTTGATACAATCATAATGAATATCAATATTGCTACAATCCTTCTAAATAATATTGCTATAATGATACTAAATATTGATATCATTAATACATAATATAAAATGGCAGATTTATATTAGGTTAGGGGACAGAAGGAATGGTTTTTTTTACTTGGCGTCAGTCGATAGGTACGATTTCACTTAGAAGCAGTTACTCCGAAGCGTCTAGTGGAATTCGCTAATAGCTAATTTCTAATTCCTCTATCCCGTTAATTAAGCGTGTGGATGCGTTTTTTTTCCTAGTAGCGTCGGGGAAATATTTTAATTTTTTAAGTAATACAGATTTTTTGCATCCTATTACACTAAATATAGAGTTAATTTTCGTTATTGAATACTTACGTCACTGAAAAATACGTTAAATTATTGGAATATTGAAAAAAAGTAAAGAAACAAAAAAACGAGCGAATGGACAGATTTATGTTGGATTTTAAAAAGGTGGAAACGTCGAAAGTCATCGATTAAAGAGATCATACTTTCATAAAAATTCAAATCATTTTGAGAAGAACTGATTTCAACGGTAAAATACAAAAAACCAAATAATGATATTTAAAATAACAACTTTAAAATCTTCTTTTCGCATCATTTATATAACAATTACGACTCAATCGAAAATGAATAACAGCAACACCCGATAGATAAATAACGAAAACGAAAACGAAAACGAGTGCCGATATATATAAGAGATATTAATCAAGAACCGAAAACAAAACCTACACGAAATCCTCCACTGTAAAAGAAAAAAAAACGGTTTAAAAATTGCCTGAGTAAAAAACACAATCAGTGAGCTGTTTACCACACCCCCAAATTTCTATCAATCCAAAATAGGAGGGTTCACTTAAAAACCTTGAGAAAATGGGCACATGGTTGCATAGAAGAAAAGCTCCATGATTGATAACTTTAAAAGAAGTTTTTAAAGGAAAAAAAACAAAATTACTCAACACCTTAAAAAAAAAAATAAAAAATAATAAAATAACTAAAAAAAAAAAAAGGTAAAGAAAATATAAAGAATGTGTGGAAGAACCTTCTTTAGTTAAGTGAGGATTCTTAAGGAAAAGAATATTATTTTTTTCGCTCTCTCTTCGTTTTAGCTTTAAGTATATGCAACTCAGGTAAAGTAAAACACATTAAAGTTTTCTCTTCTGCAACCCCTTTTCCCCCCAAATGATATTGCTCCCTGATACCATTACTCACCCGAATATTGATGTTGTTATAATCAAAAATATACCCCCTTATTAATACTCTTTTACCATATTGCTAAAGCATTCTAAATATTGTGTTAATTATAAAGACATGTGTTTATTGCACATACCGAATATCACAATCAGAAATTTATATTGCGATCATTCTAAATATTAATATTGTATAATGACACTAAATAAAGATATTACTTACATAATATAAAATGGCAGATTTATATTAGGTTATCGGGAGGCAGAAGGAATGGTTTTTACTCTGGCGTCAGTCGATACGTACGATTTCATTTAGAAACAATTACTCCGAAGCGTCTGTGGAATTCGCTAATAGCTAATTTCTAATTCCTCTATCCCGTTAATTAGTGTGTGGGAGCATTTTTTTTTTCTTCAGCGTAATGCACGGGTAGCGTTGGGGAAATATTTAATATTACCTATGATGTTAAAGATTATTTGACTGTCGAAAGGATTTCCTCGAAGAGAGCTCAATTAAGAAAGGATTATTCAAAAGCTAATTTTTTTTTGTGAGCTTCATATTTGCTGTTATTCTTTCAACAGAATAATAAATTTTAAAAAATGTCTTTAAAAGAAGATGGCGTATTTCTGTTAATTGGAATAGAATTTGAGAACGATACATTTTTTGTTATAATGTAAAATTTAGATGCAAAAATAATTTAAGTCATAAAGATATCTTTTTTGTATTCTATTACACTAAATATAGTGTTAATTTCGTTATTGAAATTTATTGGAATATTGAAAAAAAAATTTAAAAAAAGAAAAAAAATGGCAAAATTTGCTGAATTGGTGCTGATTTTAGAAAGTGACGAATTATCGAATGTCATCGATTAAAAAGAGATTCTACTTTTTAAAAATACAAAATAATCTTGAGAAGAACCAAATTTAACGATAAAATACAAAAACCTAAATAATGATATTCAAAATAACTACTTTAAAATCTTTTTCTTTTCACATCATTCATATAACAATTACGACTGAATCGAAAATGAATAACAGCTACACCCGATAGATAAATAAGCGAAAGCGAAAACGAAAACGTGCCGATATATATAAGAGATATTAATCAAGAACGAAATACAAAATCCTCCCCTTCTGTAAAAAAAAAAACCCCCTTTAAAATTGGCTGAGCAAAAACACAATCAATGAGCTGTTCACCACACCCTCTAAATTTCTATCAATCCAAAATGGAAGGGCTCACTTAAAAACCTTTGAGAAAAACGTAAGCACATGGTGCATGCAGAATAAAAAAAAGCTCCATGATTGATAACTTTAAGAAGTTTTCAGAAAAAAAAACAAAATTACTCAACCTCAAAAAAAATAAAAAAAAAAAAAGTAAAAATAATAAAATAACTAAAAAAATGAAAAGAAGATATAAAAAGAATGTTGGAAAAAACCTTCTTTTAGTTAAGTGAGGATTCTTAAGGAAAAGAATATTATTTTTCGCTCTCTCTTCGTTTTTGCTTTAAGTATATGCAACTCAGGTAAAGTAAAACACATTAAGTTTTCTCTTGTGCAACCCCCACTTTCTCTCCACCCCCTCCCCCTCCTTTACTCCTCCTAAATCTTATTTTTCCACCAAGGCGTGTTTTTAAAGACATGTGTTGCATTATCACAATCAGATTCTTTCGTTTAAAAGTAAATTGAAAGCTTTTAAAATGGCAGATTTATATTAGGTTATGGGGGAGTGTAGGAATGTTTTGTTTTACTCTGGCGTCAGTCGATACGTACATTTTCAAATAAAAGCAGTTATTGCAGAAGCGTCCAGTGGAATTCGCTAATAGCTAATTTCTAATTCCTCTATCCCATTAATTAAGTATGTGGAGGCTTGATTTTTTTCTAGTAGCGTTGGGAAATATTTAATATTACCTATGATGTTCGAAGAGAGCTCCAATTAGGAAAAGGAATATTCAAAAACTGAGCTCCAAAGCTGTTATTCTTTTAACAGAAGAGAAATTTTTAAAAAATGCTTTGAAATTAGGAAAATTTCGATTATTCAGAGGCTAATACATTTTTTTTTGTAAAGCTTTTCCTTTAAATTTTTATTTGCATCCCATCGATATTTCGCGTTGTGTATTCGTTAAATCATTGGAATATTCAAAAAAAAAAAAAAAAAAAAAAAAAAAAAAAAAAGAATGCATTTTGTCTGGATTTTAAAAAAAATGGCTATGAAAATAAAATGAGACGAACTGAATTAAACAATAAAACACAAAAAACTAAATTAATATTCAAAATAACAATTTGAGAGAACGTTACATTTGTTATAATGTAAGTTTTTGTTGCTAAAATATTTTAAGTAATGAGGTTCTTTTTGCATCTTATCATACTAAATATAGTGTTAATTTCGTTATTGAATACTTTGTGTTATTGAACAATACGTTAAATTATTGGAATATTGAAAAAAACGAAAAATAAACGAGCAAATCAAATTGGTGCTGAATTATAGAAAGTGACGAATCGTTGAATGCCATTCGATTAAAGAGATTCATATTTTAAAAGATACAACTAATCTTTGAGAAGAACTGAATTTAACGATAAAATACAAAACCTAAATATTAATATTCAAAATAACAACTTTAAAATCTTTTCTTTTCACATCATTCATATAACAATAACAACTCAATCGAAAATGAATAACAGCAACACCCGATAGATAAATAACGAAAGCGAACGAAAACGAGTGCCGATATATATAAGAGATATTAATCAGAACGAAAAACAAAACCCAAACTTAATCCTCCACTGTAAAAAGAAAAAAAAAGTACCTTCTAAAATTGACCGGTAAAAACACAATCAATGAGCTGTTTACCACACACCCTCTAAATTTCTATCAATCAAAATGGAAGGGGCTCATAAAAACCTTGAGGAAAACGGGCACATGAGTGCGCAGAATAAAAAGCTCCATGATTGATAACTTTAAAAAAGAGTTTCAGGGAAAAAACTCAACAAAATTACTCAATCTAAAGGAAAAAAAAAATGATAATCAAAAATAACTAAAAAAAAAAAAAAAAGAAGATATAAAAAAAGAATGTGCAAAAAACCTTCTTTAGTTAAGTGAGGATTCTTCAGGAAAAAGAATATTATTTTTCGCTCTCTCTTCGTTTTAGCTTTAAGTATATGCAACTCAGGTAAGAGTAAAACACATTAAGTTTTCTCTTGTGCAACGCCCCTTTTCTCTTCACCCCCATTCTCCTTCCCCTTCACTCACCCTAAATCTCTCCTCCTATTTTTCCACCAAGGCATGTTTTTAAAGACATGTGTTGCATTATCACAATCAGATTCCTTCGTTTAAAAAGTAAATTGAAAGCATTTTTAAAGGCAGATTTATATTAGGTTGCAGGAGGTAAAAAATTGTTTTTTTACTCTGGCGTCAGTCTATACGATTTCACTTAGAAGCAGCTATTGCAGAAGCGTCCAGTGGAATTCATGTAATAGCTAATTTCTAATTCCTCTATCCCGTTAATTAAGTGTGTGGATGCTTGCTTTTCCCCTTCAACGTAATGCAAAAGTAGCGTTGGGGGAAATATTTAATATTAGAAATGATGTTAAAGATTACTTGACTGCTCAAAGATTTCATCGAAGGAGAGCTTAATTAGGAAAAGGATTATTCAAAATGTGATTTTTTTTTTTTATGCTGAAGTTTTTTTTGTGTGCTCAATATTTTGCTGTTATTCTTTTAACAGAATATATAAATTTTAAAAAATGGCTCTGAAAAGGATATAGTGTGTTTCTATGAATTTGAGAAAGGATACATTTTTGTTATATTGTAAATTTTGCTGCAAAAATATTTTAAATAATGAAGATATTTTTTTTTGCATTCCTATCATACTAAATATAGTGTTCATTTCGTTAGTGAATATGTTGTATTAATGAACAATACTTTAAATTATTGTAATATTGAAAAAAAAAAAAAGAAAACAAGTAATATAAAAAAAAAAAAATTTTTTAAGTCAATTCGTACTTTTTTTTTCATTCTATTGCAGAAAGACCTATATAAATAATTTTCATTCATTTTTGAAGTTTATCTCGGGCCGTCTATTGGCAGATATATGCAATTTAAATCTAAAAAAAACTAAAATTAATTAATTAAATTTAATGAATGAATTAATATTTGAAAAAATTGTATTAACATCCAGTGTCTTCCACTACAAGTTCAAAAAAAAAAATTTATTCGAACTTGAGGGGGTGAATAAAAAGTATTTCATGAACGATTGAAAGTTTGAACAAAATATATAAAGGGAGAGTGTGAGCTAATAGAAGGAATTGAAAAAAAACGAGAGTGAATGGGCTGATTTGGTGCTCAATTATAGAAAGTGACGAATCATCGAATGTCATCGATTAAAAAGAGATTCTATTTTTAAAAAATACAAATAATTTTGAGAATAACTAATTTACACATAAAACACAAAGACCAAATAATAATATTCAAAATAACAACTTTAAAATTTTTCTTCATTTTTGCATCATTCGCATAACAATTACGACTCAATGAACATTTAATAACAGCAACTTCGATATGAATAACGAAAGCCAAAACGAAAACGATTGCCGATATATGTAAGAGATATTCATCAAGAATGAAAATCAAAACACAGATAAATGCTCCACTGCTGTAAAAAAAAAAAAAAAAAACTTCTAAAATTGACTGAGACTGACACAATCAATGAGCTGTTTACCACATCCTCTAAATTTCTATCATTCCAAAATGAAAGGGTTCACTTAAAAACCTTCAGAAAATGAGCACATAGTTGCATAGAAGAAAAATCTCCATGATTGATAACTTTAAAAGAAGTTTTTAAAGGAAAAAAACAAAATTACTCAACCCCTCAAAAAAAAAAAAATAATAATAATAATAAAATAACTAAGAAAAAAAAAAAAAAAAGAAGGTAAAGAAGATATAAAAAAGAACGTGTGGAAAAAACCTTCTTTAGTTAAGTGAGGATTCTTAAGGAAAAAGAATATTATTTTTCGCTCTCTCTTCGTTTTTAGCTTTAAGCATATGCAACTCAGGTAAAGTAAAACACATTAAGTTTTCTCTTCTGCAACCCCTTTTTCTTCACCCCTCCTCCACCCCCACACTACCCTTCGTTCACCCTCTCTTTTTTTCCACCAAGGCGTGTTTTTAAAGACATGTGTTGCATTAGCACAATCAGATTCTTTCGTTTAAAAAGTAAATTGAAAGCTTTTAAAATGGCAGATTTATATTAGGTTATGGGGTAGGTAGGAATGTTTTTTTATTGTGGCATCAGTCGATACGTACGATTTCACTTAAAAACAGTTATTATAGAAGCGTCTAGTGGAATTCGCTAATAGCTAATGCCTAATTCCTCTATCCCGTTAATTAAGTGTGCGGATGCTGGCTTTTTTTCCCTTCAACGTAATGCAAAAGTAGCTTTGGAAATATTTAATATTCGCCATGATGTTAAAGATTATTTGACTGCTGAAAGGATTTTATCGAAGGAGAGCTCAATTAGGAAAAGGATTATTCAAAAGCTAATTTTTATTATTTTTGATGGTGAAGTTTTTGTACATTTTGATGTACTCGATTCTTTAACAGAATATATAAATTTTAAAAAATGGTTCTGAAAATAATGATAATGTATTTCTATTAATTGGAATAAAATTTGGGAAAGATACATTTTTGTTATATTGTAAATTTTTTTGTTTCAAAAATATTTTTAATGATGATTTTTTTTTTTCTTCCTATCATACTGAGTATAGTGTTAATTTCGTTATTGAAAGCGTCTAGCTAAAGCGTTATTGAATACGTTACATTATTGCACAATACGTTAAATTATTGGAATATTGATATTATTACAATCATACTAAATATTGCTATTGCTGTATTAATACTAATTAATATTGTTACCACATACCGATTATTGATGTCGTTACAATGCTAAAGAATATACATTTTTCTAAAATTGTACTGAATATTTATGTTGCTGTATTGATGCTAAATATTTATATTATTATCACACACCCGAATATTGATGTTGTCAAAATGATAATGAATATTAATATTGCTAAAAATATACTGAATATTAATATTGCTATAATGATACTAAAATTTATATTGCTGCAATCATTCTAAAATATTGATATTGCTATAATGATACTAAATATTGATATTATTACTACATACCGAATATTGATAAGTTATGAGTACTGAAAAATACGGAATAATATAGTATGGGAAATAATGATAATAATAAAATCTCAATGCTGGAGCAAATCAAAACAACACAATAAAAATAGAAATAAAACAAATCAACATAATAATATCTATATTAAATTGCACATCAACATTAAATTATGGACACAAAAATATTCTTGGGATTTGCTTTTGTGTTCTACGGAAAAAAAACCAGTTAACTACATTATAACTACCTTAAAGTTTTTTGCATATTCGTTTTATTATATTTTTTTAATGTTATTCTAAATATTTTAATATCATATTATAATTTAAATTTAACAACAAAATAATCAGTTAACGTTCTTAAAATTTGGTCTTCTAGAAACACATTATGAGGAAATCTGCTATTTTCAAAATGAAGAGATTTCCATGCCCATGTAAATGCAAATTTTCTTTTAGTTATAAAGTCGTTCCTTGTAAGTTATTTTTGGATCCCACTCAGTATATTAGGTGTTTATTTTTCAAAATTTGAAAATAATCCGGATTATTTTTATCTGAATCCAAAATAAAACAAGAGGAGCTATATCAATAACATAACTGAAAACTAAATTGAATGGAGAAAGTGAAAAACACTAATCGAATGGTTTACTAATTTCGCATTGGACAGAATGTAATACTATTTTCAAAATGAAGAGACTTCCCACGATCCTGCAAATGCAAATTTTGTTTTGGTTATAAATACGTTCTTATAAATTTTTTTTGATATCCTTCAATATATTAGACTTTTTATTTTTAAAGAATTCAAAAATAAAACCTTTTTTATCCCAATCTTAAATAAAACAAGATGAGTTATATCAATAATCTAAACACTGAAAACTAAATAGCAGCAAGTAAAAACCCTAATTAGTGTTTTACTAATTCCACTATTTTCAAAATGGCAAAACCTTTCACCCCATGTAATTGTACATTTTGATTTTTTAGACGTTCTTTTGAGTCATTTTTGACATCACTCAGTATTTAAGGCGAGTTTTTATTATATTTTCGTATTTTTTTTTCCCAGGAAATACGTAAGCAATCCCTATTTTCTATTTCCGCCTTATATAAGGACAAAAAAATATGAGCCGTACCAATTCCACAAACACTTAAAATTGAATAGGTACAGCAAGTAAATAAACCGTCTGAATGTCTGGCGTACAGAGCATCCAGTACACACGCCAGACGGCATTCCAAATAAAAGTACGCATAAAAATAACGAAATATCAAAAATATGCCTCGACAAATCCTCACCATTGTCATATTACGCTCCTACAAATGGGTGTCATCTATAAAGTTTACGAAGCGAAACGGAACTCTTCGGATTTTCGATAAATGGGAACGGAAAGATTTGACAACTTGCCTTTTGCCTGTCGCATAAAATCATTCTTGCCCTTGAGGTAGTGAAAGGCCCCAGCCGAAAGGGTATACTTCGCCAGGGTTCTTCTCTCCTTAATTTCTTTCTTCTTTCTTTTTCTTTTTTACCGTGGAATTCTTAGAAAAATCATTTTTGGTTCGTATCGATTTTCTCATGTGTTCACTCATTTGTATCCAAGATGAAAAGGTCCTTGTGTCATGAGTCTCTTTTAGGAGGGTTCTTCATAAACGAGAGAGTTGGCCTTCGGGTATGTGGCTATTGCTATATGAATTGGAGGCTCATTGTATATTGCTTTCTTGATGTAAAATGTTATGAATATTGAGATGCTTTAACTAACCAAAGCAGCAATGAAAAGAGGATTTTTTTTTACGCAATTTTATAAGCACAGGGCTTTATTAATGTTTATTTTATTATGGACTCCATAAATGGCTTTGTGAATTAAGGTAGCAAACTTATTTTTTCCCTGCCATCCTCTATTCAGAGAAAAAATAGTAGCAGCCCTAGTTGCAACGTCCCCAGCTACAGAGCAGGAAGGCCGAGGTTTGAATCCACTGGCGACATTGTTGTAGTCATTGCTTCCAGGTATGAGGAGACTCCATACCGATAGTGGTATATCATCTATAGTAAGGTGCCTGGTGAATAATGTCCCAATTTTTCCCCCATACTACATGCAAATCAAGCGCAGCTATCCCCTTAAAAGACCTTCAGGAAATGCATTGTCCTCCCTCAAAACTCATTGGTAGAATGTTCATGATATACATGTGGATCACTGATGCTCCATTCTCACTTTTCTAATTGGTAGGAAGCCATATAGTGTACGGGGTTGAGATGAGAAAAAAAGAAAAAACGAATGTAAAGATATGCAGTAAATAAACTCATGTTTGTGAAAATTGCAACACCATGAAGAACTTATGCGAGTGAGCTGAAATTTTCAGGTGCAAATTAGCGCATGATATGCAAATGAATAGAATTTCAAATCCGTAGTGCATGCGAACAGCGCCCTCTGAACGGCGGATGGATCCGAATAAATAGACGGCTGTAGCCGTGTATGGTTATCTGTGGTTATCTGCTAGTGGTAAACGTTAGCTCAATCGTTACTTATGCCTCTTCGACGAAAGAAGGCAGATTTGAACAACTTACAGAGTTTGAACGGGGAGAATCATCGGGCTTCGTGAAGCTGGATTGTCTTATCGTGCGGTAGCCCGCTCGTGTGCAGCGTAACAGCAGCACAGTGATGCGTCTTTGGAAGCAGTGGACGGACGAGTGTCGGACAACTCGGAAATCCGGAGTGGACCCCGAAATGTGACGTCAGCTCGCGATGGTAGACCCCTGGTCCCGCATGGCGCTGACGGACCGTACAGCTTCCTCTAGACAATTGACAGCACTGTGGTCAATAGCTGTCTTTCATTTGTGCTTCATCAATTCAGGACGTCTGCTGCAGCGTGGACTGCGCGCAAGGACTCCGCCCCTCATATCGCCGCCTGCGCTGTGGACCGCTCAGCATAGAGACTGGCGTGCTGATTGGCATGTCTGTTTTCTGACGAATACCGCTTTAATTTGTGATACCATGATGGTCGCATTCGTGTCAGACGCTATGTCGGTGAACGCCACCTTCCGGAGTGCATTATCGAACGCCACAGTGGACGAACACCCAGGTTATGGTCTGGGGTGCCATAGCATATCATGGACGATCACAATTGCTAAATTGTGGGCAATCTGAACAGCAACCGGTACATCAGTGAAGTTCTACAGTCCCAAGCTGTCCCTTTCTTCAAAGCTTTTAAGCTTGCTGTATTTCAACAGGACAATGCCCGCCCTCATATCGGGACTGTTCAATCCTTCTTTTAACGCGGCAGGTACAGCTTCTTCCTTGGCCTGCGTATTCTCCGGATATGTCGCCGATTGAACATGTGTGGAATTTCGTTGGTCGGTGTCTCGCTCGTTATCCTCGTCCTGTTGCTTCTGCAGACGAAATTTGGGTGCGCATACAAAAAATATGGAATGCTCCTCCTCAGGGAGACATTCAAAAATTTGTTTGACTCCATGCCACGTCGTGTAGCAGCAGTTATTGCGGCGCGTGGTGGCTACACAAAATACTGATTCCGATCTCTTGTTATTGTTTGTTTACTTTGAACATTTAATCATTTATTTGTACCACTACCACTCAACTGTGTATTAAATTTCATTCAATTATGACGATTCCTTCATGGTGTTGCAATTTTCACAAAAACATGAGTTTAATTTGTGTTATTTTATGTGCCTTTTATCTCTTTATGTCTTAAAACATAGTAAATGATAATGGCATCTGCAACTTGAATTTATAAAATTCTTTATTTATTTCAATCTTAGTAACATTTGCATTACACACGCAGAAATTTAAGATAACTAAGGATAATATGTAAATAAAAGTTACGAATAACATTAAAAATTATCCTAATGAAAAGAATAAACCTGGAGTTTAGCAATCAATGAAATGATCCTCTGCCCCCTAATTTTTGTCAGCATTATTTTTAAATCAATGCGATTATTAGTTGCATTTGATTTTTGCTTTTTGTTAACACATTTTCTACTTCACTAAGCCCATTCCACTAAATATGATAAAGGAAATGCAAATTATATTTATTCTATCTTCCTTTTTTATAACTTCAACGCCTTTTTTTCTTCTTATTAATCGCCCCCAAAGGCACTCGATGCTACTAACGTCCTTCTTGATTGCTCTACTGGCCCCATCGGGCAGTATCGCCCACTTTCAGAACCAATGAGTCAGAGTGTTGATGGAAATTGCTTGTTAAGGATTGTTGCTTTTCTTAGGAAAGGGTTCTTGTTTTTGAATGTCAAGAACTTGAACGTAAGTATAGTTGACACTAAAACAATAGATAGGTAGAATTTCAGCCTTATCCAGTGTGTACCACCAGAGATCTGCTACAATATAAGGATAATATACTACCACACTTTTTTGAGGAATGACAATCTATGGCTTTAGGGATTTTGTGGTCCGTACCTCGAGCCAAACGAATGACCTTCTGGTCTTGGGATTTATTCCGTCCATACCCAGCATAAACACATAAGTGTTGCTTGTCAGACTTCAAATGTTGCTTTACTGATTCGAAATTTGGTGACATACCCTCTGAGGAAAGGGTAATAGGTGCAATTAATATTTTATGAATTAAGGATGCTTAAAATAATACGCTTCTCTGTCATTAATTAGTGAAACTAACTAGTCAAAACTTGAAAATGCTTTTCAAGTTTTCTTATGTGTAATAGAAACGCGAAATGATTGTAATTAGAAAAGACTCAAAAAGAAGTATCCATTCCCCCTTTTGTTTCTTACAGGAATAGCAATTATCCAATAGCATTTCTATTAACACCGTTTTTGCTGTGGGATTTTAGTCGTATCCTTTTTCTATCAGTATGGCTCAAGTTTTGTATATTCTATAAGGTATAATATAAGATTATCAGGAGACTACCATGATCCCTTTTTCGTTTGGTTAAAAGACCAATCTAAAAAGACCTTTTATACCAATCCGTTGCATAGGAATACAACTCAAATGTTGAGTTGTGTATGTATTCATAAGCCATCAGCAAAGTCTATCAGGAGAAAAACGCTACCAAAGATACTTTTTTGTGTGCCACTGTTAGCTTACACTTTTACACTTTTTTTTTTGGTAGCTTACACTTTTACATTTTTTTTACTGGTAGTTTACACTTTTTTTTACTGGTAGCTTACACTTTTTTTTACTTTTTGAAGATACACTTTTATACCAATCCGCTGCTTAGTAATAACTTAGCATGCAACTCAGTTACAACTTTACATACAAGTTAAGTTGCTACTGGAATCAAAGCCACAGTGAATCAATCTTGAGAAACTCCACCAATCTTGGATGCAAATTTTATTGTCTAGTATGGAAGTACAGCCTCAAAACTTCAAACACCAGAATATTATAAATTCAGTTGCTTAAATCAAAAGCCACAGTGAATCAATGTAAAAGAAACCACCAATCTTGGATGCAAACTTTGTGCCTAGTATGAAGTACAGTCTCAAAACTTCCAGACTGTTTGTAAATCTTCCATACCAATTCCATATGACCTCAGGGTAACTGCTCTGGTTTTTGTTCACAAGAAAAATTTTTGCATATAATTGTTAAAAGAAATGAATTAAACAGAAAAGTATCTACAATAAACTTCCTACTAAATTCAAATCCTTTTATTATTTTTTTAATTTAATTAATCATTTTGAGAGAATAATAAATAATTCCTTTAGCATTATAACTTATGAACTTTTCATATACCATAATGGGAGAATTAATTATTTATCAGTACTTGAAGAAGTACTATAATAATTACGTCGTACTATATTTATATTTGAACTGCATATTTGTGAAATTTCATATGAGCCACCTTTATGTTAATCAGAGATCTTCAACTCCGAAAGGTCCAAAACAATTCAGAAATCCAAAATCACGTCTCGATCCACTCGGTGGAACGGAAAATAGGGGCATTTCATTAATTTCTCCAATATGGATCCTCAAAGTACTTTTCCGGTTATCAAGGGTCCCTGGTGAGGGCCACCTATTAGCCCCTTGGGCCGAATAGTCTCTGGATGGAGGAGTGCATTGTTTCTACATCAAAGACCTCTGGCTTATTAAAAGGATGACAGGACGAAATCAAAAACCTTTTTCGTTAATGAAGAGATAAGGCCACTGGCGAAATACTCAAAATGATGCTGGATCTCAGAAATGGATTTTCTGCATCTTCAGCTCACCCCGTGGTTGTTGCCGATGGATTTCAGCAAAATGAACAGCATTATTCCTTTATGGAAGAAGTGAGCTGTAAGAAAATGATACAATTATTGGTATATAAAAATTATGTTTTACGCTTATATAGTTTCATGAAGAGACTCTAAGGTGTTATTTAATCATTTAAAAAAAAGATTTTATAGATACATAAAATTTTTATTCATATACAAATACAAAATACAGTTTGTATTTTATATAATACATAAATAAAATACAGTTGTATTTTTATATAATACATAAATACAAATACAGTTGGCAATATAATCAAAATACAGTGAATATAATACATAATACAAATACTTGTAGACTACAAATACAGTTTATTTTCATATAGCTATAAATAAAAACAGTTATTTATATGATCCTAATAAAAAATACAGTTATTAAATAAATAAATACAAATACAGTTGTATTTTATATAATACATAATACAAATATTAGTTGTATTTTATATAATACATAAATACAGTTGTATTTTTATATAATACATAAATACAAATTTTATTATAATACATAAATACAAATACAGTTGTATTTTATATAATGTCCATAAATATACAGTTGTATTTTATATAATACATAATAAAATACAGTTGTATTTTATATATAATACATAAATAAAATACAGTTGTATATAATACATAAATACAAATACCGTTTGTATTTATATAATACATAAATACAAATACAGTTGTATTTTATATAATACATAAATACAAATACAGTTGTATTTTTATAGTCACGTTTTTATAAAAATCAAAATGTGATATATACAAGTTTATATTTAATCATTCAGATAGGAATTGGAACTATAAACTTCATCGCCAACGCTGTCGTCACTGTACTATGCATCAATGCAATTGTCGTGAAAAATATCTTCACATTGTAAAAAAAAAAAAATAACGGAGAGTAAATGCAAAGAAATCATTAGTCAAAAATTTATAAACATCTTCTCATAGTTTTTTTTTACTCCTTGAAAGACATTGAATTTTGGATTACTTTGTATTGTTTTCAGGTAAATACGAGTTCACTGATATCGTACGTCTGCAACAGTCCCTCGATCGCCATTTAATTTTGTTTAACCAAATTTATTGATTTATTTATTTTTATTAAGTGCAGTTTGAATCTAGAATTTAAAAATTAAAAGTTTTTATCCCAAATTAACTCAGGATGTATGCAACATAGTCTAAATATCTGATAATGTTGCTAAACTAAATATTTGATAAAGCTAATAAAATTATAATTTCATAATGTTGCTAAAACGTTAAAAATTAGATTTTTATTCTAATTATCAGGTACGTAAAAAGTAGAAAAAAAATGTAATGAAATAGTCTGTAATAATTTTAAAAACATATAAAGTTAACATTTAATTATAATTTTAACATAAAACTTTTACTTTATTAATTTGTCTTAATTTAATAAAGACGATTAATTTTAATTTTTCTCTGTTATAAACGAAAATAAAAAGTTTTTTTTTTTATATAAATTCATTAGTATTTAAAAATGCTTGTCTAAGAAATCATATTTCTATTTAAAAACAACATTGTTAATATTAGTGCTGGATTAATTTAATCAGTGCTTGATTAGTACATGATTCATTAGTCAGTTTTTAAATGAAGAACGTCTTTATTTTCATTTTGAAAAAAAGTTACTAATTCTAATATATCTAGAGAGAATTTATTATAAAATAACAGAAATATAAATAATTTAAATGGTAAGAATTAGTGAATTTGTAGCATCATAAACTATACTGCTATTCTTATTTACAGTATTATAGTTTTGAATATAGCACTCAATAAAATTTTTTATAAACCATTTAGAAAAAAATCTCCATAATTAAATTAAATATTTTATGCTCTTTTACAATATTAAGACATATAAATGTATATCATTTATTTAATATTTCGGTATGGTAATAAGATAATAAGACGACTCTAGGGAAAAACATAAAAATGAAAATCAGATTTTTATTTGAAGTACGTAACAAAGGTTAATTTAATTTGATTCATAAACTCCCTTTTAACTAAATAAATTGGCAATCGTGCTATGTAAGAAATTTATGGCGGAAATATTTGCTTATTTGTAACAATCTACAAATAATTATTTGCTTAGGAAGATTCAAATGTAATTAATTAATCTCAACGTAAATATTGGAATAGCTTATGACTGTTTTCCTTTTCTACCATGGGGTACAATTTTGTATAGTTCATTGGCTTCAAAATAAAGTTTATGTTGCTTTAAAGAAATTTTATATTTTAGTGGAAAAAATGTTAAGAAAATTCTTGATTTAATTATTTATAAACTCTCTTAAAGAGTTATTCTTATGGATAACTGTGTTATTGAGAAAATTAAAATGTTCTGATTAATTAAATTTTTAAAAAATATAATAATGCAGATATGGCGGAAAAAAATTGCTTTTGAATTTATTTAAATATTTTATGATCTATAAATAACATAAAATGTTTCTACAAACTAAAATATTTAAAAAATTACACTTTAGTTATTCACATAGTACATGTCTGGACATATTACGATCTATAGCTATCATATTAAATATCTGTAGTATATTGTGCATTTAGCATAAATGTGAAAAAGCGAATCTTTTAAAATATATAAAGAGAATTAAAAATATGTGAAACATGCATACAAATAAATTATATAAGTTTTTAAATGAATACTTCATAATATCATTTTATGTATTTTTATATAGTGGAATCATATAAAATATAGTCTTAACAGCATAGATATGCAAACATTTCCCATGTAACATATGACTAGGGTATCATATGACTTGGGGTCATATATACACTGAAGTGACAAAAGTCATGGGATACATCTTAATATCGTGTCGGCCCCTCCTTTCGCCCGGCGATAGTGCAGCAACTCGACGTGACAAAAGTCTTCTGCAGGAATATTAGTATGCTGTCTCGATAGACGTCCATATTGATGGTGCAGGCCCGAACAGACCTCCTGATGTCCATAAATGCTCTGGGGACGATCTAGTGGCAGCATTCTTTGGAATTGTCCAGAATGTTCTTCAAAAACCAATCGCGAACAGTTTGTGGCCCGGTGACATGGCATTGTCATCCATAAAAATCACATCGTTGTTTGGGTACATGAAGTTCATGAATGGCTGCAAGTGATCTCAAGTAGCTGAACATAAGCATTTCTAGTCAATGTTCGGTCCAGTCGCACCAGAGGACCAAGTCCATGCCATGAAAAAACCCATACACCATTGGAGCCACCACCAGCTTAAACAGTGCCTGATGGTGGGTCCATGGCTTTGAGGGGGTCTGCGCCACACTCGAACCCCTACCATCAGACCAACTGAAATCGTGGCTCCCATTTTCCATTCATCTAGGACCAACCGATATGCTCGATCGCTGCAAGCGATGTCGTTCTGTCGGGCGATCTAGGTCTTCTGGCCAGAAAGCCAAATTTCGTTGACAAGTCCTTGTACGTCCCCACATGATTTCATTTGAACCTGTTAGAATTTACGGATCTTTGCAGACGTCGCCGGTCTCGTTCGTTAAGTGCAGGCGGTCGACCACTGCGCTGTCCATGGTGGGATGTTATGCCTGAAATTTCATACTCTCGGCACACTCTTGACACAGTGGATCTGGGAATGTTGAATTCCCTAACGATTTCGAAATGGCATGACCCATGCGTCTAGCTCCAACTAACATTCCGCGTTCAAAGTCTGTTAATTCCGTCGTGCGGTCATCATCACGTCAAAACCTCTTCACATGAATAACGAACAGAAATGAAAGCTCTGCGAAAGCACTGCGCATTTATATACCTGTTCTACGCGATGCTACAGCTATCTGAATATTTGCATATTGCTATCCCATGACTTTTGTCACTTCAGTGTATATATACTCACTCGCTCTCTAAAATAAATGAAACCATTTCCATCTTTGAAATCTTTCCCAAAATAATTTTTGCAACATGTTCTCGCAAGGTTTGCAAAAATGTAAAAACACTCATTATTAATATCTGCCTATTAGCTATTTGTGTTCTTAAATGATTTTTCATCCAATGAATTATAAAAATAATGTATAACTTGTTTTCATATTAAACCTATTTAAATATTATATATTTTTCATGACATTCTACTTTTTATAAAAATATTATTCCAATAAAACCAAAATTATTTTATTTAGATTCATCTGTTGCTTCAAAATAAACAAAAGTCAAAGTTTTAAAAAATAAACAACTATTTTGCAATACAACTTGAGGATTTTTTTGTAAGGAAAATTATTTATCTCAGTTAGAATGTCTAGTTTATTTTCAGTAATTAAAAAACATGCAGTCAAAATAATCATCTCAAAAATAATATATTTCTTTCATCACATCTAATAACTAAAATAATTATTAAAATAATTTTAATAATCATTTCTGAAAGTTTATCTTTACATCCTTTGACATATTTCTGCAAATATTCATTGAAATGCAATTAAGTTGTACGTTTATTTTACAATATTAATATATAGTTTTATTTAAGCAATTATAAAAAAGGATTAAATGCATATACTCAAAATAGCCATTGTGAAATATTCTTTATTCTGCATTACAATACTGAAAGTTATCTTACTTCCTTTTTCTATGAAACTATTATTTGAAATTGACTAAAATCACTTTATTTAAATCTATTTATATTATCAAAATAGCTAAATATCAAATGACTTACTTAAAATAAGTACTTTTTTTCTATTTTTCAAAAAGGTTGTAATTTTTTGCTAGAGGGTATTTATTTCAATTTGTGTACTAAAGATCGATTTATTAAGTCAATATTCATATATAATTCTCTTTCAGGAATTTTCAAAATACCTTAAGCCTTATATATTGAAAACACATGCAGTCAAAACATACTTAATCATTAAAAAGGATTAAAATTGAAATATTATTCATTCTACATTCCATGTTTTTTTTTTCTCGTTTAAATATTACTTCAAATAGATTAATTTATTTTGTTCTATAGATGCCTCCAATATAAACAAGTAATATATAAAAAAATTTTTAAGTCAATTTCTACTTTTTTTCACTCAATTGCAGAAAGTCCTTTATAAATAATTTTCATTCATTTTTTAAGTTTATCTGGTGCCATCTATTGGTAGACATATGCAACTTAAATCTAAAAAAACTAAAATTAATTAATTAAATTTAATTACTGAATTAATATTTGAAAAAAACTGTATTAACATCAAGTGTCATGCACTACAAGTTTAAAAAAAAAAATGTATTTGAACTTGAGTGGATGAGTAAAAAGTATTTTATGAACGATTGAAAATTTGAACAAGATATATATAGGGAGAATGGGGAGCTAATAGAAGGAATTAAATAAATATCGAAAAGGGCACTTTCGACGTCAGTAGAAGCCCTTCATTCACTCATATACTTAAGTACACAAAGCATTTCTAATTCAGTCACTAAAAGGGGACATATTTATTTCTGATCATAATTAATGGAAGGGACACTTCACCATGCTAATGGTATTAAAAGCGACTAAAGTCCTATCCTTAATGATCGCATATTGGGAAGGTAATAAATGCACCTTCGCTAATGAAGGGATTTCGCTACAAGCGATGGCCTTGTAACTTTGTCGGAATTGCACAATGGTAACTTACGAAATGTTCATCTGTTCAATTAAGGATTTCTTTTTTTTTTTTTCTGTGTGGGTATTAGTAGCTTAGCATTTTATCTAAACAAAGTAAATATAAAATAACTGTTGGTACTTTAATTACGTATTTTTCACTAATTGTGCTTGTTGATTTCGGGGTGTGTACTTTGGAAATGCTTTTGAGTTTAGATTTGGGTTCTTAATGGTTTCTCTGAAGCATAGATGCACAAACCGCAAAAAGCTTTTATTTCACTCCAGTTCATAATAGGTCCATTTTATTTTTTTATATAAATAAATAAATTATTAAGTAAAATATAATTATTTTTGAAGGATTTTTACAAGTTGATGAAAGGTTAAAGCAGAAATAGGATCCGATTCTAGTTCAATCAACAAGCGTAGAAAAATATTTCTGTCAATATTTTGTGTTTTATTAATTTACGGTTGCGTATATTTTTACTAAACCCCTATTTAATTTACCACCGCATATTTCTCAATGATGATGTATAAAAATCTGGTTTTCAAAAGCCACGAAGCCAGTTTTGATGAGGACAAAGCTGCCATTTTAATTATTTTCACTAAAATTAAGTATTCCTTGCTGCAAATTCTCTTAATAAATATCAATAGTTTTAGTTACATCGGCTTTCATAATAGAACAATTTAGTTTTATATTAGCGTAATTGTTTTGCATATGCAGATAAAACGTCAGCTCTTATTAGTAATTATTAACATTAATTAGCATTGCAGTTTCGAAACTGATTGCTAATTCATTAATAATCATCCTTCAGCAACCAATTAATAAAATCATTCAAAGTTCAATTTAGTTTCCAGATGGCTGCATTATGTTTTATTTAATGATTTATTTTTGTTCTCTGTATTTTAAATAACGAGATTTCTGCATAATTTTACTTTACTGAATTAAAACTGATTACTGATTTGTATTTAAAGTTTTCCTGTAAAAATAATAATAATTAATACTTTACTCGTTGTTTCAATTGGTGGCATTGCTTTAAATGATTTTTTTTTTTTTTTTTCATTTTTACGTAATAACATTTCTTTTAAAAAAGACATTTCTTAAAAAAAAAAAATAATTAGTCATTATCTATAAACCAAAACAAAAACCACAACAATCAAGTTGATGTAAAAGAGTTCAGAAAATCAGAAACTCTTTCGTTATTTTGGAAGAAGTTGAATAAAATAATTACAATTTAAGTAATTTTGAATAAAATATTAAAAATTGCACTCATGTAAATATCTGTGCTTTATCCATAATTTTTTTAATTGATTTTTACAATGTAGTTTTTATGTAAGATCCTTCAATTTGAAAACCGTTTCCTTAGTTCAATAAGAAAATAAAGTCCACAAATTCATTTCAGAATAGGCCATGGTCATTGAAGTGGAAATTAACTGATTTGCACACCTAATTAAACCGCTTGCTTCAATTAATACAAATACAGGATACCCAATCCACCACCACCAGTATAACTTTCATCCTCGCTTACCCACTCCATATTTTCCCCAATGCGGTGTCGCCAATCAAGTGTCATCCTGTTAACTGCGACCGAACGGTCATAAATTCGATGTCACACTCCACCGCACATCTGACTCATCCCGTGATCAAGGACGACTCCTTTAACCCCGTTCCCCCCACCTGCACTTAACTGGCCCTACCCCCAACCCCACCCCAGTCTTCTCACAGACCATTCGAGCCCAAACGCGGTTGGACATTGGACTGTTCGGTTGTCTGACTGGATATTAATTAATTTCGGGGTAGATAGATCCCAAAGACTGTGTGCAGTTCGCCATTGCAATTGCTGAGTCTGTGTGCTCGCCTAATAATGTTTATGTCAAATGTGTTGGCTGCCGTTTCTGAACATTTTAATGAAAAAAATTGGTGAATTGAATTATACTTAAATAATATTTAATTAATTTATTTAGTATTTGAGTTTATTGAGATGCATTTTTTATTTAATGTAAAACATTGAAGAACTAAGGTAACAGATTTCTTCCATAACGACTTTAGCGGTTTGGTGGCCATGTGGCTAGCACTCTGGCCTTTGGTATCTCAAGTTCGAACCCTGATGGTGTCATGGATGTTTGTTGCGGTTCGGAGTCCATTTTAAAGTCTGGCGACAAACCTGACAAATCTATAACGGCTTTGGCGATTTTGATACATGATTGGCTTAATTCGGGTGGACGATATGTTTACAAATGTTTATAAACAGACATGAAAACGAAACATTATTGTGGCAGTCTAATATGTCGCTGCTAAACTTATAAATAGCATATCATTTATAAAATTTCAAAAATAGTCGCTATATTATTTATAGATCAATTTAATATTAATTCGAAAAAAAAAAAAAAAGAAATATTGAAAGTAATTCTTTTTATCTTCCCAAATATTCAAAAATTCTTAAAGATTATTTTCGGTGAACGGGCAAATACATTTTTAATAATATTAAATGAGAGGAATGTACGAATAATGGTATATGAATGTAAATTTCAATTGCTCACCCATTAAACTGTGACTAATTGTGATGTTAACAAAAAGCAAGCATGGAATACGACTGTGCAGTTCGTCACTGCAATTGCTGAGTCTGTGTGTTACACACCTCGCCTAATATGATTATGTCAAATGTGTTGGGTACCGTTTCTGAACATTTAATTAAAAAAAAAAAAACTGTTGAGTTGAATTAAAATTAAGTAATATTTAATGAATAGGTTTTAGCCTTTTCGTATTTGATTTATTGAGATGCTTTTGAATTAATATAAAACATCGAAGAACTCACTAAGATAACAATTTCTTCCATAGAGCCTTTGACAATTTGATACACAGTTTGGCGTAATTCGGATGGGCGATATGTTTGCCAAATGTTAGAAACAGACATAAAAATGAAACATTTTACATTTTTGTCAATCTAAATTAGTAAATAGTGTATCATTTATAACATTTCAAAAATGGCCGCTATATTAATTATAGAACAATGTAATATTAATTCGAAAAAAAAAGGAAGGAAAAAAAATCGTCTACCGATACTTTTTGTGAGGCAGTTATCATATGTCTATTTCACACACACACACACACACACAAAATAATAGGAAATTTTTCAGCTAAAAATAAAACTGAGTTACATCACCAAAATTAATAAAATATGAGTAAGATTTTAAAATATTTTATATCATGTAAGAATAGTAATTCTCAAAATAAAAGTATAAAAAATAAAAACAAAACATGTAAAAAATTTTTGTGCATGAAATTTTCATTTATCTTATCCAGTTTATATGGATCTTCTTTTAAAAATTAAAGTTAATTTAAAAAAATTTTAATTAGTTCAAAATGAATAAAAACTTGTAAACAAATAAACTTAATAGAGAAATAATGTCTTAAATAATTTAAAACCCATTAAATAAAATTTAGAGAAAAAGAAAAAGAAATTATTTGTTTCTTATGTACTAATTGCTGTCCAAAAACGTGAACAGATTCTTCAAATTATTATCTAATGATAAATACATTTATGTCTGTAAATACATTTTCTTATGTAACGAATTTCATTTTAAACATCTGAAATTAAAACAACCTAATTTTCATTTCTTTTAGAAGAATAATATTAGCTTTGTTTAATGAAGTAATTAAAATTAAGATTTAATTAACTAACTAATTAAGACTTTCAGTACATCGCATCAGTAGAGTTTCTAATTATAAATAAATATTTTAACTTATACTATAAAATTAAGAATTAAAATATGTACCATCCTTCTGAAATTAAGTTTGGCTTTTCAAGTTTTTCATTTCCATTTATATTGAAGCTGTTTCAAAAAAGACTACATATAAATTAGGAAAATTAAAACGTAGATTTTTTAGCATTTGCAACAATGGATTGTATTCAAAGAATTATTGTGTACAATTCCACAAAAAAAGAGATTAAGGAATTTAACATAACAACACTAGTTAAAACAATGTTTCATTATCTTTCCTTTTTAAGCATTTAATTAATTTTAGAGAAAAATATAAGAAAAGTATTTGACTATTGGTGGCAATAATGTGTTGGTTTCGATTAACACTTTGACACCCAAATCAATATTATATATATATATATATATATTATATATATATATATATATATATATATATATAATATATATATATATATATTATATATATATATATATATTATATATATATATATATAAATCACTATATATATATATATATATATATATATATATATATATATATATATATATATTATATATATATATATATTATATATATAATATATATTATATATATATATATACATAACAATTTAAGTGATGTTCAAGTGTAACACTGAAAATCATCTATATGCTCTCACATTTTCAAGGGGCCTGATAGCCAATTGCCTAGCGTTCTAGCCTTTGGTATCACAGGCTTGAGGTTCAAATCCAGCGATGGAATGGATGTTCGTTAATCGTTCGGAATCCACGTTAAACTTAGGTCCCTGTCTAATTAGCCTGAAGTGTGCACAAAATGACCGTAGAGTGGCAAACAAATCTTCACATTTTTGCAACACTCCCTGTCAACAGTCAGAGGAATGGGGCGTTGCAATAACGCCCCATACGATACTGTCACTTTTCTAATGTCCCATTTCTGATGATTGAAAGCCCTCTTCCTTCTAAATATAAATAAAATCATTGTTAACAAATTTAATCCACTGCCCAAAAATCTATATTAAAATGGGGAAAATTGTACATATTGAAAACATAAAGAATGCTTTCTACTTTAAATATTACAATTTCGCTTTTTATTTGCTCTTTCTAGAGCTGGAGAGTCCCAATCAGATAGTGGATTGGGTTTTCAAATAGTTCGAACCATGTTGTTCTAATGCAGCTGGCAATACCAAGACAGTTAATCTTTATGCCATAAAAGCAAGGGCTGTAGCAGCTATTACTCATTTAGCACCACCCGCGGGCGCATGTAGCCTGACGACATGCTACGGAGTAATACTACACGTATGGAGTAACACCACGAAGTAACACTACCCCCAACACTCTACGATCACATTAGACCGAGATCTACGGTTTAAAGTAAGTTCCGGCCACAACAAACATCCATGGCACGCCAAAAACTCAAAACCCGAAACCTGTGTACCAAGCGTCAGAGCTTTAGCCACTCGCCATCAGTGGCTTTCGCATCTATGGATTCAGACTATATACATCTTAGGGAGGAAAGTTCTTCAGTTTGGCATTATAAGAGTGAGTTAACTTTCAAGATGCTAATCTTAAGAGGTGTTCATTTTCAACATATAGTGACTGCAATATATTTAGTGGCTGAAGTGTAGAAAAAACCCTGTGGTGATCCCAGAGTAACACTGAATCATCTGCATGCTTGCCTTTCAAGTTATAAATGTCTTCAGGGCCAAATTTCTTGCCGTTCCAAAACTTGCTCAGTTATAAAACAATTCTTAATTTCAGGTATTAATAAAAGCTGGGTAAATAACTCAATATTTATATGGGAATTAATAATTAATTTAAACATCTTTCCACTATTAATTTTTAACTCAAGTTGAAGCATTGAGAATGATCTTGAAAATGCAATTTATTTAATCAAGCATTGTATTTAAAGACGTATCTCTTAGTAGATGGAAGACTTATGCAGTAAATCATAGGTACTATTAAGAGAGCCTTAAACCATTTCAACGATGCAATTCGTACATACATCCTTTTTGAGCATCCCATTCTACAAATGCTTCGTTACATTTCGTGATTCGAATGGGTGATTCGAATCATTCAGTGAAACAATTTGCATGTTTGTAAGCGGAAGTCAGTTGTATCAACTCCACGAAGGAAGCAGTACCTTCAGCGGACGAACCTCCTTCATAGATTTGGATGGCTTTAGCCGAATGGCATTTGCGCAGAGAAAAGATAACAAGTGCATAAGCAGTTTGAAATATGCAAATTCACAATTTAACCGTACATTATAGTCTAGACAGTAACGGGAAATGAAGTTGCTTCAGTTAATTTGTTGAACAACCTCTTGAGAGGAGGTGAATATGGTGTTGTAGGATATTTATAACAAATCTGAACACCAACTTTTAAGTATTAATTCATTATTCGAGAATTTCGGAATAATTAAATTCATTCTGAAATGATTACTGTAAAAAAACTATATTTTCAATAAAGATATCATTATAACGATGAAATTTCATTATTTTGGGAATAATAGACTGCATATAAAGAAAACTTATCCAACTTAAGTTATAAATATTTTATGTATTACAATTTAATTCTTGTAAAATAATTTAATACAATTTAATATCTTTATAAAAAAAAATCTAGACATAATTACTTTATAGAGTTATTCGTATATTATTGTGATTTGATGCTATCATCGGTAATTGTAAGTGAAGATATTTAATAACTAATGTAATCTGGTATCTGGTAGCTATAATAATTAAATTAATTCTGAAATGATTACTGTAAAAACTGTGTTTTCAATAAGGGTATTTTTATTTATTTTAGGAACATTTTAATTTCGTTATTTTAGGAATTATAGACAACATCTAAAGGAAATTTATCCGGCTTAGGTGATAAATATTTTATATATTGCAATTTAATCCTTATAAATATTTGAATACAATTTTGTATTTCATATCTTTATAAAGTAATTATGTCGTAATTTTGTACAGAATTATTTGCATATTACTGTTATTTGATATTATCATTGGGGATCGTAAGTGAAGATATACAATAACTAGTGTGATCTGGTATCTCTTAGTTATAAACGGAGGTATAATTCACTATCAACACACACTTAACTAGATATATTACAACTGTTAGTAGCCATTTCTAATCAGGATATTAGAGTTAGCAAGGCTGCATTTTCTTTGGAAAATTATCATCGCTTCGTTTATTATATTGAAACTTGTCAATGCTTCATTGAGAGAATATTGGAACTTGTCATTACCTAGGAAGTTGGATATAGGAAACTTGTTAATGCCTCATTGAGGAAATTGAAGTTTATTGTTTCCCTCATTGAAGATAATAAAAACTTGCCATTGTCTCACTGAGGATATTGAAATGATTGCCATTGTCTTTTAATAATATTATAGTTTAGCTTGCTCATATGAAGGTACCAGAACTCGTCTCGAACACCCCATTATCAAAACTCTGTGTGAGAGTTGGGATATGGGGTGTGGCAATATCTGTGTAATGATATTGATATTTGTCATTGTATGTATGTATGATGACATTGATATCAGTACTGTCTGTATGGAGATAATGGTATTTGTCATTGTGTGTATGAGAATATTGGTATTTCATGTTGTCTCTCATTGACATATTGGCATTTGTCATTGTCTCATTGTTGGTATTGGTATTCGTCAATGCCTCACTGAAGATATTCGCATTTATCATTGTCCTTATTGAGGATATTGGTACTGTTTCATTGTGCTTCCCAGCAATATTCTAAATTGTCGTTGATAATCAGGAAGGAGAATATCGGGGTTTTTTTACGTTACGTGATAAGTTATCTAAATGACAGTCTTAATAGACTTAAGTAAATACATTAAAAATTTTTATAAACAACTTTCGGAAAAACTGCACACAAGTCTAAAAATTCAGTGTCTAAAAAATATGTATATTGTGTCATTAAAATATATTCAGTGTCTATTGTGAATTTTGAAGAATAAATGCAATATAAAAACATGTAGTAAATTAAATTAACAAAATATTTGTATATTCATATGATTTCTTTCTGAGAATCATTTTAACATGAAAGTATATCGGAGCGAATTATCACGAAAAAATGTTAAATTAACAAAATCAGATCATTAATCCCTACCCTAATTACTTGTATCATTAACTTAATGATTTGTAGTAATTTTCAAATGCGATGTATAAATGTTCTGTTATATCTTCAGTTATACCATTTTTATTCAAACACAATAATGAAGGTATTTTCTATAAATGTTTTCTTTTTTACATATGTTGGCCTTTGAAAAAATCTAT
>BPLR01009532.1:0-53778 GCA_021605095.1 Caerostris extrusa | reverse complement strand
ACCGGGACATCATTTAAATACTATAGTTTAAAAACACGCTTTTATAGTTAATCAAACTAAAAGTAAAAAAATTATAGTTTAAAAATATTGCTAAAAAAACACGCTTTAGAGTTAATCAAACTAAAGTAAAATAATTGTTAACATAAGAATAAAATTATTGACGAGAAAATGAATGTCACTGTTCTAAAAGCGTGGGGTGCTTTGTATGACGTTTTAAAACTAATTCTGCTTTTCGGAATGAAACTAGTGAAAAGATTATACCGATTGATATCGAGCACCCCACTTTTAGAACAGTGGCATTCATTTTCTCGTCAGTAATTTATTCTTATATTAACAATTATTTTTTTACTTTTTAGTTTGATTAACTCTAAAAGCGTGTTTTTTAGTTTTTTTTAAACTATAATTTATTTAGATTTCAATACATTATTTATTATAATTTGATCAGAAAATTTAAAATCCTTTTCATAGCTCATATGCCATCTAGAATTTAACATCGGTCCGTAGCCATAAATTTGATTGCCATTTGCGGAATGCAGATTCCAAGTGAAATATCCGTAGTAAGAACAATAAAAAATGAAAATAGGGGCTTCAAACCAATGGAAAAGGAAATTATGTCTCCCCGCATAAAAATTACTTTTAAAACGCAGACATGGTAATTTTTACCTTATTATTACTTGCAAATTGTAAGTTACAATTATTTTCTAGGCAACTTACAAACATTCAAAGGGATTCTTTATTTCTTTTATTTTCACAATGGTTTAAGTTTTTTACGTTTCTAGAAACACGTTAAAGAGTAATTTGGGAGTTGTGTCTTAAGAAGTTATTTAATGGGATAAAACGCAAATATTTTTCCTTTTTTGTAAATGCTACGTTTTGCATTATCCAATTTTTGATTTAGAAAATTACAGGATTAATTTAAAAGCAATAAACTGCTACAATAAAACAGAAAAAAATTGCTGGAATATTCCATAATAATATTCGATTAACGTTTTTATTATTTTTTTTTTCCCTCTTCATTAAATATTTCATTGAATTTTTAACATTTGAGGCACTTATCAGAAATTATATCATAATTTAAAATTATCATGATTGTTAGAACTGTTTTTCTATAATAGGTATTTAGTTTTCTTATTTTTTTTGTCTGCAAATTTTTAATTATTATTAAACATTTTTTTGCATTATTATTAGCAAACACTAATATTTATAACACACTAAAGCCCCAACTTAGCACATTTATGAGTTATCTTTACTCAAATTTCATAATTAAAAAGCATAGACGTTTAATACGTATATTACTATATTTTAAAAATTGCTAACAATTATATAATACATATTTTTTAAATTTTTACGTCCAATTGGATAAACAGAAACAGAAGTATGTTTTAAGGAAACATTTGAATAACTCTTTGTTAAAATTATCTTTATTTCACATTTCACAAACTACTCAATAAATGTTTAATTTTAAGTATGTTATTAATAAATATTAAATATCTTTTTATTTTAAAAATTTTCATAGAAAAAGAGGAACCATAAAAGTCCATTTATCTTTTATGTGAGGTTCAAAATACACATTTGGAATGCCTCATATTATTAAAAGTATATTTTTTCATTAAATAAATTTTTAACATTGATTATGTTATATGAACTGCTTTTCTTTTCAAGCGGTGCAAGTCCATTTTTATATTATATGGATATATTTAAGGGTTTGAAAATATTGGTATATGTTAATATGCTCATTTTATGTCTTTTAAATATTAAATTGATTTAAATTTGTAATGTGATCTAAAAAAATGAAAAAAGAAGAAGAAGAAGAAGAAGAAAAAAAAAAATAGTAAAAAAAAAAAAAGAAAAAAAGAAAAAAAGAAAAAAATTTTGAAAGTATTAATTAAAGAAATTTATATTTCTGATGACCTCAAATGGACTTACACTACTTTCAAATACAACAAAATGTGAAAATCATACATTTATGAAATATTGAATACGGGATTTCAATTGAATCAAACCAATTTTTTTTATGAAATTTTTATGAAATATGTCAAAAAAAAAAAAATAAATAAATAAATAAAACGGCTTCATTTTAATATTTTTCAAGGTATGCTATTTTAGTCACTTTAATTGCAATTTCATATTAATATGTGCCATTTTAATTTTTATCATTACAAGAAATTTTTTGAAAATAGTCTTTATGTATTTATTGAGGAATATAAGTTAATAGATCCATCATATCGTTGAATTTTTTTCGGATGTGATGCGCCTGGCCTTTTCTGCGCATGATGATATAAAGGTTCTAGTATTATATTCTGAAATTTTGCGGTTTTCCTTTTCGTCTGGGGATAAATCTGGCGGTTTAAACTTTTATGGGATAGTTTCACATACGGCATTGTATTTTTGGTGAAAAACAGAACGCACAACTAATAGCGTTTTCTCAATTTTAGCTATGGAGTTCTTCTCTCTGACGATGATTCCGAAGCAAACAACAAAACGTCATTAATGTCATTAATGTCAATAATAGTGTTACCACACATATAAAAGTGAAGTAGAGAAATCATGTAGCATTACTTTTGAACTAGATATTATGTCTTTGTGAAAGGACTTCCACTTTCAAAATAATTATCGTAAATTTATATTGACAAAATGATGAAAATTTTAAAAGGAATTTTTGGGAACTTTTATAGGTAAAAGTTCAGAACAGATTGTATTCATTGTTATCATTAACTAACTTTTTGTTAAAAATGGTATTACACACCTTTGAAAAAGAAAACGGCTCATATAATTATTAAAATTACCCTTTTAGAATTCAAATTCAACATTTTGCTTCATGGATAATTATTTTGATGCGTTATTCTTCTTTTGATTCCATCACGAGCATAAACAATCTTTTATTCCTTAATTAAACATTTTATCTCATTAAAGTTTATTTAATAATTAAATGCACCAGGAAACTACTTTAAAACTCCTGACACACAACGTAGCCAAAAATTCCAGACCTTATAATTTTTCAAGTTAATGAATGCATTTAATAAATATGTACTGTTTACTCAGCATGCCTGAAAGCCTGCTTTGAATTTTTAAAAAAGAATCATATTAATAAATTACTCATATCAGCAGATCATTATAAGAATTACGGAACACCTTCCTAAAGAATTAAGAACAATTTTTACGATTCACTAACATCACGGAAAAGTTCTTTCTATTCATGCGTTATAATAATCTTCCAATTTAACCATTAACTAATGCATTTAAAAACAAGAGGATATTATACTCAGGTGAATATATTCGAGGAAAAAAATATTCATTAACAGCTTCTTCGCCGATGTGTGAAAAATTTAAAAAGATTCCTCTTTTGCGCTTCGAAGTCTTTATTCCCTATTCAACAGCATCCCGGCCAAGTTTTCTTTTCAAAACCAAAAATGCAAGCAGGAATAAAGCCAATTTTACCAAAGTCGGATATTTTAATAAAAGGGCGCGAAACACTGAATGAGTAAGATTCCAATGGAGAAGGCTAACTTGTTTCAATTTTTTAAAATCCCTGCATTCATTTGTCTCTGACCAACAAATAACAACGCCCACCAATAGCGCTCTGGTGCTTTAATTGAATTTCGTTAAAGATTTGCCTGAAGCTAATTTAAAAATACATTTCAAAACGAGGTGCTTGAAAAGCTTCCTTCGACGATTTGTCTCCGTTAGATTGCACCGAGAGAAACCAATTTCTCCCCTCTCGACTTAACGCAGCAGTTTGCATGATAATAGGCCCGAACGAGTTCGTCTTTCTTTTGTCCTCAACAATAACTTCCCATTCAGGGAAGCCAATCAAAAAGGACAAAAATGTTCGCTGTGCCCCCGGGCCAATAATCAAATGAGAAAGGCAGGCAAAACATGCTCTCAGAAGCATACAAAACGCAGATGTCATTTAACTGTCACCCCACTGAGCTCCTGCATTGTTCTAATGAAGGTATTAGCTCCGGTTTTCGGCATGATCGACAAGCCGGCCCTCATAAATATTTATACTCACGATCCTACTGGCTTTTACTTCTGAGTTAAATTGATTATGCGTTCGACAGCCAGCGCAAGACGACTAAGCTAATATGACACACAATATATGGTGTGTTTTAGTAATGCTTTCCATAAATTACCGTCCGATTTCGTAGGAAAAGTATCCTTTGCGCTGCGATGGCTCCTTGTAATTAAGAAGGAATCGAAAAAGCATTGAACATCGGAATTTGGTCATCAGGAATAAAAGTTAGAGAACTTAAAATGGAATTAATGACGAAAAGGCTAATTAATATTTTTTTTTGGTTGTTTGCAGCATTTATTTCCAGTGGCTTTGTAAATTGAATGTGTTTGTGGAAAAATTGATGAGAATGTGAACACAATGCAATGATTTAATAAATTACTCGGCTAACATTGAACGAAAAGTGTTCATCCTGAAATTCTGTGCTATAATAGTGCATTTCAGTTAAAAAAAGAAAAAAATGAATGCAATGCGCACATAAATGTATAGCTATCACGAATTACTTTATTAAATTTACTATCGAATTACAGGTATAAAAATAACTAATTTGTATGGGAAATTCTCTAATTTCATTTTTCAATTTTAAGGAATGCCTGAATCAATTTTTCGAATCTTTTGGCTTATGAGACTGACCTGAGACTAATGGTGGCCTGATGTTTTTATAACGATTATATAATTTTGCTTAGTTATTTATATTTTTGTAATCTTATTATAAATTATTGTATCATCATTGCAAGAAAATGTATGTTCAAATGTATTGTTGCATAATAATCCGTTGTAATAAGCAAAGAAATATAAAATCCTATGGAATATTATCATTTTTTGATCTGTCTATAATTTACAGGTAAATTAAAAATGGGATTAACAATGCAAAAAATGATTGAAAGAAAATGAGTCATTATCAGAATTTAAGCCAATTAAACTTAAAGAAAAACAAAAAACTGCCATCAGAAAATATAAGTAGTTAAACAGATATTTGATTCCTCATTTTAGTTATTTGTTATTGAATTTGTAGTGATATCTAACGCATAAAAAATATTTTCATGAACTATTCACTGTGCTTCAGTTTGTCAATACAAATAATAAGGAAGAAAAAGCATCGAAGCTTAGAAAATTAATATATATAAAGTCCTAATAATTTATAAATATTTCATATATATAGTATTTGTCATTAATCAGCAATTAATTTTTCAATATAGGTTAACAAAAATTCTTAAGATAAGAAGACAAATATTTTTAAGAAGGCAATTATTATGGAATTACTATAGTACATAATGTAAAATATAAAACTACAGTTGAATGCTTATATTTGTTGGCAGAAATTGCTGAATTTACCACTGTCATAATTCTTAAATTTGAACTGAATGTAGGTAAGCTTAATTTTTAAAATTTATTCTCAATAATATATTTTGTATAAAGGATTTTTGTATAAATACCGAAAACATACCTCCAATATTTCGGTTAATTCTACAGTTGAAACAAATTTTTCGTTTTTGTGGATTACCCACATTGGATTACCAAATTAAAAATTCGCATACCAGCAATTTGAGCAACTGTAGCTAACATGAGCGCTCAAAAGGTTTATTTTAGTGTGTTTAACAAAGCTAAAATAAGAAATATATATTTTTTAAATAAGTAAAAAATTAATTGCATATTTTTTTATTTGGTAATTGATGCTATTTTTTTACTGACCTATTTATATTATGTTTATTATTATCCTTTATTCACTATTTATAGTTTGTCGTAATAACAAATTCGAAGAATTTTAAAAAAAAAATTCCTTAGTGAAATAACTTATTTATACTTTTTAATTAATGTAAAGTTGATAAAAAACGTAGACATATATTCTTTCATTTGGGAATTCTTTTACTTTGTACTATTATATATTTTTTATAAATCTATAATTTTCCAAAAAAAAAAAATGTATAGGATAAAGATGTCACATAAAGGCATTTAATTATTCTGTGTAAATGGACTAACTTTTAAATAAAGCATAATTTTTATAGTATGGTTATTGTCATGTAGTTTATAAATAGAATATAGTTATTCTAAGATAGCTAGATTTAAAACAGTTAGAATAATTTTGAAGAATTTTTAACTTCTAAATATGTTTTTTTATAGATATAGTACTTTCTTACTTACTTTTATTTACATATTGCTAATTTCAGGCCGTTCGTCTCCCTTATAGACGTATTCTATATGAATATACATGTTCTATATATCTGTAATAAGCACAAATTCTTTTCACTCGCTAGAGACTGACTGCTTTTGCGAAAAAGTCAAAGCATCGATGAAAGGTCATTAATATTAGGAAAATGCATTTAAGATAAAGTACTCCATTTCTCATTAACACTAGCCAAATGAGAATTAACGAACGTCTTGGGTATATATCTAATCAGAAAACACATAAATTTCCCCTGAATTGAGTGTAAGGAAATATGCTGATAATTTAAGAAAGAATTCACAGTCATTCGATTAATACTTTCTACGGAAGAAGCTCAACTAATTCCACCGAGCTTTCCTAAAATGGAGAAATTTAGAAATGCTTCGTTAATGACAATTTCGAAAATATACAATTGGAAATCACGCATATTCATGCGTTTAATAGGAAAAATTTAACGTTCTCATTTTACTTAGAATGCTTAATCAGATAATGAATGAATTCGTAAGACACTAGTAATCAGTCTTTGGGCATTGCTTCACTCTAAGTTTAATTTAAGTTGCTGTGTATCGTAATCTCGTGTATCTAGGTTTAAAGTTGAATGAGTTTTCTTAAAATTCATTTAGCAGTTAGTGCATTTAACGACATAATGGAGAGCATGAAAGAGTTTGTTATAACAACTGAATTGCTTTGTACTTTACAATGAAATCAATATTTTCATTAAAATCTATTTAAATCGCAGAAAATATTTAACAAATAACTTATCAATAAACAATTACTATAATCTCTAGGTGTTCAGAATTTGTAGTGTTATCAAAGAAAGGAAGCCACTTTAACTTATTCTTCAGTTATACATTTTGTGATAAAAAGAAAACAACCTACAATACGAACTAAAACGTAGCATTTGTGAAATTTAGAGGAATTACATTTAATTGATTGTTTTTCTATATTTTTATACTGTATATATGTAATTTTACACATATATACCTCTTTTTACAATCATGGGAATAGCATGAGGATTAATTTTTAAAACCAAAAGTCATGCATTGTATTATAAACATCTTGTGATAATCACAACATTCAACGAATGGAAATTAGGCCATTCTATGGAAGATTATATAACGTTGGCTATTTATTTATTGGCGCAAACTCAATTACGCGTTGAAATCAAAAAGTAATAATGACATTTCTCTATTTCCAAGGGCATCCATTTTTATATAACTATCATTTTATGCTATTTGATGCTGGGCCATTTTGTGTAAGATTATATTACTTCTTTATTTATTCGCAATAACTCTTTTATTCGTTTAAATGCGGACTAATATTGGCTACTTCAATTAAAACTACTCAATCTTATGAAAGATAAAACGATTCTTTAATCAAAATAACTAATTAATAAATTGAAACTGAAATACAGCAATAACCCAAGAACTAATTTTTCTCAATATTCTATGTGAAGTATTTTAATCCATATCATACAGTAAAAATTGAATCATTCAACAGAAGATGATCTTATATTTTTTATTTTGATGCAATTAATTTAAATGATGTAATAGCTCAGCAATAATCATTATCTTTTTAGAAAAAAAAAGGACAAAATTTAAAAAAATGCATCATATTCAGTGAGTTGCAAGTGAGTCATTTTACAGAAAATTATCGTATTGCCATTTATCCATATTCACAAGATTCCCATTTTGAAATCTTAATCAGAAAAGTGACTGTTATTTCTCTAGATCGAAGTTTAGTATCTTCGTCCTTTTTAGCAAGTCAAAGTTGAACCATACTAAAGAAAAGAACCTTATTTATTTGATCTCAGCAGTTCATTTACGCATAGAAATTCTAGCATTAACAGCAAAATTATTCATGAAAGAAAGCTATGTAATTAGTGCAAACATCGTGTGATAAGCACCATATTCAGAGAATCAAAGCTAAGCCCTTTTTACCGAAAAATCATGTCTAACCATAACACACTTTCAAAAGTGTGCGACATTAAATGAAGCCCAACAAACATCCATTTTTTTTTTTTGTCACAACAGAAACAATCGATTCCAGTCCCGGTTGAGCCCATCACTCCCCTTTATCTGGATCTATGGGTGGTTGGTCCATTTCTGATCGGGCGTCTTCTCCTTCCACTTGTGTCCCCCTCTCCAACCTGAGTCATCATCTTTAGTTATTGGCCACTACAGACTGGCGAGATGTGAAGAGGGATAAAGTTGGCAGCAAACAAAAGTCACCTCCATCTCTACCCCGATGACTGTAGCTCACATTTATCGCCGTGTATTGTCTGGACGTGGGACGGTCCACTGGTTTTCCATAATTCAATGTCCGATTGCCAGATAGTATTCCTATCGGGTTTTCTGCTGCCTCTTTTTTTCCTCCAAGAACTCACTCACGTGTCAGTTTGAATTGACCTATGTGGGGCTTCTGTATAGCCGTCTCATACAGACTTAAGGGTGAATTGATGTTTAAAATATTCAATGACATCCACTCACTGATACTGTCTAATGATTTAAAAATCTTCAAATGAAATTCATCGTTAGAGTTAACTTTATAATTGCTAGATTTTCTTTTAATGTTCATAGCAATTTTCTGCAAATCTAACAAAGATAATGCTGGAAAAAAGATTCGTTATTTTTTTGGATTCTTTACAATAAGAAAAATGACTTGAAAATTTAATTCCTCATGTTATTTTCTTTTCTCATTAAAATGAAATTTTGATGCTTTTACATAAAAACTCAGTCCTTTTGTCTTATCTCTTATTTTGTACCTGACTAGTTTCAAAATACAAATCTCTTGACAATTATTTGTTAGTTTTTATGGCATTGAGCTGCACTTTGTTTATTGGTAGAAAATTTAGGTAGGTTTTATATCTAAACATTTATGAATAACTAAAAAAGCTAAATTCTTAATACTCCTTCATAAAATAGAAATTAAAAAATCCAATTTTTGAACAAAATTTATGGCCTATTATTCTATTATTTTTTAACATTCTATTTTCCAAATATATGTGAATCTATATAAATTACTGCATTATTTAAATATAATTATATCAGACGAACTTTTTAGTTGTTAGTGCAGTTCAATGTACGAATTCCCATTTTGAAACCGCCCAACAGCAAAATACGCATATGAAAAACAGCATAAACAGTATAAAATTAAAGCTTTAGCTTTAATTTTATATAACGTTATTTAGAAAATTATTTATGGTTCTTATCAAAATGGAACACAAGAAAAGACGCACAATGATGTACAATAAGTACACTTATCCAACCATGACTTGAGTATCAAGAGATTTATCAAAAACTGGTGAGGGTTTTCAGACACTTTTGGACCATGCATCGTAGTTAATGAGCTAGTTGATTTGGGTTTCCTCATCTTCATTTAAGTAGATGTTCTTCTAAAAAGACTTCCAGCAAGGGATCTCTCCCTATAAGGATTATTGTCATGAAATAATTGTTTACATACGACTGAGTCACTGCGTCACTGATGTCATGTAAAGTGAAACATAGAATCTGTTATATTATATGCTCCAAGATATCGCAAAATATAATTTCATTATTCTGAGAACTCATAACTGTAAACTCCTAAAGGAAAAACAATATCTGTCCTACATTCGCAAGAATATTATTTTAAAATTAAACTTAATTTTTCTCATATTTCGAGGGTTAATTTTTGGATATATGGATGCACGCATAACGCATTTTTCAATACATTGGTTTTCACTACTTTGGCCATTAAAAAAATAAATACATTTGCTAAAGTGTGACAAATATATTTTGTAAAAGTGTGATAAATCTCACTGACCGGAAAAAATATTCTTGACGGGCCGCCTGCCTTAAAGAGAAGGAAATTCTGTAACTTTCCTAAAAGAGCCATTCCTTCACTTTGCCAGGCCCAGAAAACGATATTTCGCACATTTATTATTCACATAACCTCGAGAAATAACTCGTAACAATTGGGATATGTAAAAATGCAAGCATATGTTTGTATAGTTTTATTTTTTAATATTGCTCACCTTATTCCATTTCACTTTTGTCCGTATTTGTAGGACAGTCTACAGTACAGTATTATTGTTTGTTATTTAATTCTATTTAACTGCACACGAACTGATGCATTTTTTTCCCAAGATCCACATAATATTCATGATGCCAATTCTGACTGAGAAGGTAGGTAAAATCTTCCGATGAAACTTTCACAGATAAAAGAATATCAGAGAATATCCAGTATTTGAAGAAAACGAGTGGGATTTGAACATTTCGATCGCTTGCTGGATTGAGATTCTACAAGTTGGCCAAAAATGTATTATGGATTCAGAATAAAAAAAAAAAAAAAATACCGAATTTGAACAAACCTTGGATTTTGTATCATCACATATAAGTTTACTAAATTTCAACAGAAAAAAATTTTAATTTGTGACCGGTCCCCAACGTAGAAAAAGGGTGACAAGCGAAGCTAGAGGATCTGTGTCGGGATGAAGAAAGTCCAGAAGCAGTAGTCCGAAAACAAGAAGCAGAAAAATCCGTTTCATCGCCCCTGGCGATTCCGATGCTACTTTTAGAGGAGATTTTTTTGTTAACTTTCAGTCTTCATATATAACTTCAAACTTTGTGACAACATGCATATTGCTTGTAAATTCCTGTACATCGATACACTGTGACAGAAAACTTTAAAATGGAGTTTTCAAAACGATACGAGTTATTTTTATTTGTGAAGATATTTTTTTTTATCGAAAGGGAAAAATATTTCTTTTTACTATGAATAAATGTGTATATGCAAAAATTGAGATATTTCTACAATCAGAGGAAGTTCTCTGACATAAAGTTAAAATTAATGTTTTTTTGTGTGTTCACTTATTGACACTAAGAGAGATGACATCATAATGATGAAAAATTTCTAAATAACTACCTTCTGAATTATAACAGAGTTGAGGAATTTATTGCTAAAATTGCTGTCAAGTAAAATTTGTGTTTCATATTATTACTCAAAAACTATTTTCCAGTACATGTCTGACAATTTTCAACAGTCAAGCAGTTACCGATAGTTATGCCTTGACTAATAATGCAAAATATTGGTTCTGATTTCATTGTTCTTTATCTGGAAGCGCTTACTAGTGATAGATTAAAATTTCTTCAGAGATACCTCCGCCATGTTTAGATGGTCAGAGTAAACGTTTTCTAGCCGGAGTAAAAATATGAATTAGTTATAGGGAAACTTGGATAATGCTAGAATTGCTAAATTCCGTCCATTTCAAAGAACAATAATACAAAATCAGTAACCTTAAAATAAAATTTTCATTAGTACTACTGCGTCCAAAAGTAAGACCCATTTTCAATTTAAAATTCCCGGGCTATGGAATTTAAATTTCTTTTTCTTTTTAGGTTGCTGGCACTATCCTTGACATCTGTGTGAAATGTGACGTCAAAATATTGATTAGTGTTTGAGTTATGCTTGGCTTTGTGAGACGCTCAAACTGATACCGGCGATTTTTGAAATGTCTGAATTAATTGAGCAAAGAACTTGCATTCAATTTTGTTTGCGGAAACGTATAGATTGTTGCAGAAGGCATTCGGTGAGACTTCCTATATCAGAAAAAAATGTTTACAAGTGGTATAAACAGTTCAAAGAAGGCAGAGAACGCGTTGAAGATGAAGAGCTCTCTGGTCGACCATCAACCGAATATAAATCAGAATATTTAATTTTGAAAATTTTTATCTTGCATAATTTATAAAAATAATATTTACTTATTTCATACTATTCTTGCTGATGTATAATATAATAATTCTAAAGATTAGTTTTATGCAAGAAAGTTATTAAATAATAAGCAATCTATTATATATATACTGACAAACAAGTAAAAATTCTGTAGCATAATAAAATTTATTTATTATTTATTTTTAGGCTTTAGAATTTTAAAAAAATCATTGACACAAAAAAAAATAGGCAATAAAATTAAAAAAATTTTTAGAAATTGGACATAGATGTAGAAATGATTTAAAGAAATAAAATTTCATTATTTTTTATATCATGTTATATAATAACCAATAAATGCAATTTCATCTGTGGTGTAATTAATATTGTTCCAGGAATACTATCTCATTGATATCAAGTGCCATCGAAGCATTTCTGAAAGATATTTCGAATTGATTTTTGAAATAGCTGCTCGCTAATGCAAATACCACCAAAATTAATGTCGTAAATGAAATAGGATGGCAAATTTTGAGATACTTAATGAAATTCTAACAAAGATAGATAATTGAACTCTAAAATAAAAATTTCACCTGTAGAATTATCACACACATCTTGAAGAAGAATATGCAAATTACAGGAAACCACCAGATGGCGCGGATAGTACGTCACAATGATATTTATTATTATATAGAACGGAGCTGGGCTAACGGTTAAATAAAAGTTATTTTTTAAAACTCTTTATAAACAAACAAAATCATTTTTTTAAAAGTAAAATTAATTCATGGGTGTTATTTTCGAATGTCGTCATTTCGATTAAATAATTTATCTTTAGAATGAGAAATATTCAGTGGATTCATCGTTAACGGGGGTGTACAACGGGTGGGGGAGGCTGCCCCACTACACCTAAATTTTTCTATTTAGATCTTAAATGAACAATCCCAGAGATGGCATTTGGAAGAGAGGTTTGGTTTGGTTTGGTTTGTAGCTCTGTTGGTTATTCTTGACTATTTTTGATTTGGTTATCTTGTGCACCCAAGGACAAAACAGACCGAGACCTACAATTTAAAGTGGATTACAACCACTAACAAACACCCGTGCCACCGTCAGAATTCGAACCTGAAGCCTGTGGTACCAATAGCCAGAGTGCTAGCTACTTGGCCACCAGGCTGCCATTTTGAGGAGAGGAGGTACACACTCCAGATAGCCTCCTCGAGTACAGTGGCAGGATTTTTCATCTTACGAATTTTTGATGTCCATCCTCAAAAAAAAAAGATACGTAAGCTTTCGATTTGGTTTCACTTATGTTTCGAATCCAAGGCTAGTACTTCCCTAGGTTGCTATGGTTTGTAAAATAAGCCATGTAAAATTTTGAATATTTTAAGGAAGGCATTTTTGTGCTCGATCGCTTTCAGTATAGCTTTGGATTACGGGTTGGAGAGCTTTGCTGTAAGTACTTATATATACAGAATGTACAATAAATCTTTATATTAATGTAAGTAATACCAAAGATATTGTTCAATATTTCATAATAAAGAAGGATTTAAAATATACATATTATTGACTTGAAATTCATTTAGTACCTATTTTGGTATTTTAGAATGTAAATGCGCAATTTAATGGTTATGTTATAATGGAAGATAGATAATATAAACAGTTACCTCACATGATATTCAGGTTTGTAATAAGTTAAAAAATCCTTCAATTATACAAAATATTGGAAACTGCCATATTATTTATAATAACCCATTAAACAAGTATATGGATAAAAGTAATATTTTATTAAATATCCCTTGGATAAACTGATAGACAATTAATATTTATAATGTGAATTTATTGAATGTACATACATATATATATATATACACTCATGTCCATAAATTAAGGATAATTCAGAATCACACAGAAATTGAACTCTAAAATAAAAATTTCACCTGTAGAATTATCCCACACATCTTGAAGAAGAATATGCAAATTACAGGAAACCACCAGATGGCGCGGATAGTACGTCACAATGACGAGAGTGTAAGAGAGGGGTATATAAGGAATGGTGGCAAAAGAAAAAAATTGTTCACAAGCGCTTTAAAAGGATTTCAGTGCAATAGCCGCATAGTTATGGCATAAAGGAAGCATTTGGATGATTTTTTACGTGGTAGAATTATCGGACGACTGGAATGTGGACGTACCCAGCTGGAAGTATCCGAGGAACTTGGAATCGTCCAGAGTGTCATCTCCAGGCTTTGGCAACGATTCCAAGATGATGGTAATGTGAGTAGATGTTACAGCACATGTCGCCCCCGAGTTACAACGCCGAATGAGGACCGGTATTTAGCAGTTACTGCCAAAAGAAACTGACGGAGAACAGCATCAGACCTGTCTCGTCAGCTCTCTTCAGCTACCGGTACGACAGTTTCAAGGCAGACCGTGTACAGACGCTTAGGACACATTGGTCTATATGCTCGTAGGCCTGTCAGATGTGTTCCACTTACCGCAACTCACTGTCGCCTGCGATTAACATGGAGTAGAGAGCATGCATTGTGGTCTTGTGTGATGTTTTCCGACGAGTCCAGGTTTAGTTTGCAGTCTGATTCTCGCCGGACTTTCATATGGAGAGCGCCAAGTACCCGTTACCACCAAGAGAACACCATTGAACGACACCGTTACGGTGGGGCAGGATGGCTCGTTTGGGGAGGAATTATTCTTGGTTCCAGAACTGACCTGCATGTTCAGAGTGTAACGATGACAGGCCACATCTATCGGGATGTAATTCTGGAACATCGGACTTGAACCCAATAGAGCATGTGTGGATATGCTTGGCCGACGAATTGCAGCCCGTCAACCCCCTCCCACCTGTCAACCGGAACTTCGGAGGGCATTGCTTGATGAGTGGTGTAATATTCCCCAAGATCAGATTGATAATTTGATACTCAGCATGCCTAGGCGTTGTAAGGCCTGTATTGCATCGTCCGGGAGACATACTCCATATTAACCATCATACTAACCATGTTATACTGTTTTTGTAAATAGGTACTTTTTTGAAATTTGCTCCAGGGAGTAAAAATCGCAATTTTTATTAATTATGTCAAACATATAGCATCTTTTATGCTCTTTACCTTTTGTTTAATAAATAGACTTTACAATAGACTTTTGTTTTGCTTCTGTCTCTTTCTTTGCCGGAACTTCATTATCCTTAATTTATGGACATGAGTGTATATATGTATATGGATACTTTTGAAAATAAATATTTATTCACTTATGATTGTCAAGAATAAAAAGCAAGAAAAAAAAATGTTTACTGTCAATTCGTTCTTAATTTTTCTGAAGATATTATCAGACTGAAAATCAGTTCAATTTGCATGTATATCCTACTTAAAGAAAAAAAAAAATTCCTAATTTTCTCAAAAAAGGAAAAAAGTCCAGAATGTTAATATACAGTTGAATCTTTACCAAGAATAGAGAATAACTCAATCAAACAGCTATATTGAACAGTTTTTTGAAAAATGGAAGATTTCAACAACATTATTTTTTGTCATTTAAAAAGAACTAGTAGTAGACTATTTTGTTATCAAAATTTTTACATTTTCAATTAAAAAATATGTCAGAGATTAAATAATAGTTATGAAATCAAGTATATTGGAAGCTTAAAGAGAAGTTTTACAATGAAAAGTAGTCAAATATTATATTTATACATATATGTATATATATAATATTTAACTAATTTCATTAGCCATATAATTTTAAATCAGATATATTTTTTACCCATATATTTTTTTGAATGTTATCAATATCCATATGTGAATATCCATAATGTGAATCACTATTTTCATATTAAAAAAAAAAAAAAAAAAATGGTGACAAAACATTGTTTCAGTCTTACGGACTCATACTGAAGATTTATTTACCCATAGTACAATTAATAGTGACGATTTTAAAAACGATACATTTTTAAACGATTTTGTCATTCTCTGATTGTTTATGAAAAAAAAATTTATTTGTTTGACTATGAAAAACATCGGCTAAAACTGTAGATCTCATAAATAAAAATATATAAACCTCAGACTACTGTTAATATATGCTTCGTTTATTTTAAAAACGTGTCCATATTTTTTTTTTTTCTCTAAATAAAGAATTAATCAATTTTATTTTAGATTATAGCTATACTTCTCTTTTGTCATAAATTAGGAGAATTTGAAATTTTACATTGTAGTAAAACTGATGTATAGAATATGACGCCTTCTCTAAATTCAAAATCAATCTCAAATATAAATAGTATGACCATCTTTGGTGTATCAAGTCCCACATAAACATGCAAATGTGTCTATCCGAAGAATCCTCTCAGCCCCCTTCTTTAACCAACGGCACATTCTCTTTTTAAAATTATATCCAAAATTTCTTTTTTTAATTATAATAAAATTGATAGTAAATATACTATGAAGTCTTTAAGTTTAAAATTAACCTCAAATACAAACAGGAGAACCATCTCGGGATTATGAAGACTCATATAATCATGGAAATGTTTTTATCCAAAGAAACCTCTCAGTCACCCTCTCAACACAAGAAAATTCTCTTTTTTAAATTATAGCAAAACTCTCTTTTTTTATTATAACAAACTGACAGCAAACGACTCATTCTCTACGTTCAAAATCAACCTCAAATACAAATAGATGACCATCTCTGGCTTACGCCACTAAAACTTCTAAGTCCTACATAAACATGGTAATGTCTTGATCCGAAGAATCCTCTGAGTCACCCTCTTTAACGGAAGAACCACTCTCTTTTACAATTGAGGCGCAATGGAATTACTTAACATTTTATCGGATGGTTCATTCTTTCTCGGAACGCTTTTTATTTTTTCTGCTTTTAAATAATCTTCCATCTTAGTTCCATTTATCTTTCAAATTTTTTTCCTTCCGTAACTAAAGTCGTATAAGCGTTAGTTGGATCGACATTAATATTCTGCAGTTGTCGTATCCGAAAGCTATACTGTAGGTTTTCTGGATATTTGCTTTCTGAAGAAGCAGCTGGTGTAATGAAATAACCACATTACTAGACTATTTTAACAGCGAACCAAGTCGTTTTCAAAGCATCGACCTCACTTTACTGCAAATATGCATGATTTTAAAGTAAATAAAGCGAATACCCTCGGCATTTCAGTATTTAAATGTATGCGCCGAGAACTTTTTGATTATTCCTCTTTGACACTTTGCAGTCATTTTCAGAATGAAATATTTGAAGTGCTTTTGTATAAATCTTTAATAAATTTCACCTTTTAAACGAATTTCGTACAGTTTATTTAAAAGTAAATTAAATTAATTTTTTCTTTACCACAGCAAATAATTGAATAATTATAGAATACTTACAGCAAATGGAATTGAATAATTATAGAATACTTACAGCAAATGGAATTGAATAGATATTTAAAAGCAGCATTTTGAAAAGCACTGTTTGTAAACAACGTATGCGCGGTGACGTTTTAAGGCTTTTTCTTTTTGACGCTTGCAGCCATTTTAGAAAACGAAATATTCGAGTGTTATTGTACAAATCTTCAACTAAATGATATTTTAAATGACATAAGCCAAAGTGATTAAATTAAAATTGTATACAAGTACTGTTAAATAAATTTTATTATTTGTTAATTAGTTTAGTCATATTGAATTTTATGAATGAAATATTTTTAAGCAATGGACTATATTTTACAAAATTACTCTTTGTAATTTATGGGTTTTTTAAATTTTTTTTTTTTTTACGTATTAATATTTTCAGGTGATATGTATAAATTTTAATTCTAAAAGATTTTTAAATGAGCTTTAATAGAAATTTATTAATTAATATTTTTACAGAAAATTGAGATAATGTGCAGATAATTGAACATATTAAAACACAATATTTCATCGGTTAAATGAATTTGTGAACGAGTTTTTTTAAATAAATATGCCGATTATTTTAATATTTATAATCAATTGCAATGAAACATTTTCAGATTATTGGATTTTGATATTTACTGGTATTTTTAAGGATGAAATATTTGATGTGCTTTTGTATAAATCTTTAACAAACTTAGTATTTAACTAATTTTCTTAAAATAATCTTTTTCACCAGTGTAGGTAATAGATAGAATTTCATTTGTTCTAAAAGTAAGATATAATTTTTTTAGTTTTATTTTTGTATACGTTGTCTATGCGAGAGTAGCTTTATAGTTATTTAATTTTTTGTGACTTCCAGCTATTTATGAGGAAGAAATTTTGAGGTATATCACATAAAAATTCAAATTCAATGTGTTTTTAAATAAGTTTCATCAAAGTACTTTTTTTAGTCAATGTACTGATTGTTATTTTTGCAATGTTTATAAGAAAATGTATGCTCTTAGAAATATTTAAATCATTTCTTGTTTATATTCATTTAAAAAAAAATGAAGATGCTAATGCTAATGAAATAAAAATGAAATATTTTATGAGTTTAAAAATATGTTTATTATGCAGATAATTAGATGCGTAAATTCTAATTTTATAGGATCAAGAATACGTAAACAAACTAGTTTTCATTCAAAAATTGAAGAGAATTTAATGAGTTTTTCTTAATTGTATAATTTTCAGTTTTAATTTTTTGGATTATGAAAAATGTATCGAATATATGATTCATTTTTTATTCGGTTTTCGATTATAAATAAAATATAACAAGTCTGAAAGGAAACTTTATTTATTATTCAGTGATAAATAAAAATGAGTATACCACAACATTACTCTTAACAGTGTACCTGGCTTAATAAAATTTAGTAGAAATTTTGAAATACATCACTAATAAATGTATATTGGATTTAATATTTTTGTTGTAGATATGATGTTAGATTGAATTTAACTTTTTGATTAATTAGAAAATTTAATTCTTATTGTATAATAAAAAAATAATTATAACACACAAAGTTAAAAATTGCAATAATTAAAGAGGAAACATTAAAACCTTTAGATAACCCTGAAATTTTGTTCATTCAATTCTTTTATAAAATCAAACGACTTGATAGCCAATTGCTAGGGCTCTGGCCTTTGGTACCACAAGTTTCAGGTTTGAATTCTGGCGGTGACATGGATGTCTGTTAGTCCTTCGGAATCCATGTTAAACTGTAGGTTCCGGTCTCATTAACCAAAAGTGTTCACAAAATGACCTTAGAGCGACAAACCAAACCAAATCTATAAAATCTATTGTTAGAGACAACTTGTTTAAAAATATGGCACTAAACTCAATATTGCTGTGTAGAATAATATTCAAATACTTGTATGATTTTCTTCACTGACTGAATTAGTGAGTAGATCAGAGGAAACCGAACATCTTCAAAAGAGAGTTAATGATTTTTGATTATAATAATTTTATTGATATTCAGAAAATTAATTTCATTTTATGATGTTAATATACATAATATTTTAAAATCCTTACGAATTTCTAATCCGAATGATACTTTAGATGGAAGATTTTAATTATATTCATATCATACTATTACATTACCATTCGTATTACTCCTCTGATAATCCGTTGTAATATTATGCATGTCCTAATAATCATTATCATCATAATCATCATTCTAACATCCCGAGGCACATATATCCTTTAAGTATCGAAATTTCTAGGCTATCCAATTATATGTGGAGTAAATCTAAATTCATATTAGTTTGCCCATCTAGCCTTTCATCTTTCTTCCATAAGGATAATAAGTTGCAAAGAGCACCCATGATTACCAGAACTCCTTCTAAATTCGAACGCTCGAGGCAGCAATTCCAATTTACGAAGTGTTACTGTTTGCACCATACTCAATGTCTATAAACCTTTTGAATCACTGTAGAAGGACTACAACTTTATTTTTGAAACTAAATTGTGCGAGAGTAGTTCTAGGTAGAAAAAGGTTTATCAGGCTTGATATGTAACCAACCCATTGAAATTGAATCTATTATAATTTGAATAAAGGTAGGCATAAAATTCATGCATACTATTGTTTGGTTTCATTATATAATAACTCTAAAATAGTACTATACAGTATAACCTGTTTTATGCGGGGAATAGGGGCGCATAAAAGAAATTGCACAAAATAATCTTTAAATTTCACAAAGAGCTATAAAATATATTGTTTTCAATACATTAAAAAAAAATTATGCGGTAAATAGGAACTGCATCTTTGGTGCTCAGTGTCACAGGTTTCGGTTTCCAGTCCCGGAGGTGCAATGGATATTTGTAGTGGTTCGGAATCCGTAGGTTAGAAACCGTAGGTCTAATATGACTGTAACAACCCTACCCAGTAAAAGACAAAAATCTCCTGTGCCGAAATCTGCCAGTAGGCAGACGGCCTTGTCCCATCACAGGGCCAATGAAGAAGAAAAAAGAAATAGGGGCCACAAAAGAAAGCCCGAGTTAGAAAATAGGTAAATCAAACCCTCACAATGTAGTGATACCTCGTATCTAATAACATTCGTGCAATGGGATGATACAGTGGATAAAAAAGTATTGGCAATTGCCTATAAATGATCATATTTGCTAACAAAGTATGTTTACAAATTTTATTTTAACATAGCGATTACAGAAGGAGAAAAGACAAACAAATATCACGAAATTTTCATTTAAATATTTTTTTAGTCAAAATCTACGAGAAAATCTAAATTTTACATGATAAAAAAGTATTGGCAAAATTATGAAATTGACAAAATTATGAGAGAAAACAAAATCAGTATATGTTTAGTACTTTGTATGCATACTTTCTGCATCTATAACAGCTTGTAATCTATTTCTCATAGAGGAAACTAAGGCCTTTGTTGTACTGTTGGGAATTTTGTGCCACTCTTGCAAGAGTAAACGTTTGAGGTCGTCTTTACTTGAAATTTTATATTTCTTGATTTCTAGATCCAACAGGTGCCACAAATTTTCAATTGGATTGATGTCAGGCGATTGAGGTGGGGTTTTTAATTGGCAAGGAGCATTGTAGAATAGCCATTCACGGGTGAGATTCGCTGTATGCTTGGGGCCATTGTCTTGTTGAAAAACGAATGATGTTCCCAAGCCAAGATTTTGGGCACTGATTTTTAAGTTATGGCGCAAAATGTCAATGTATGTACGTGCTGTAATAATACTATCAATAAAATGCAGGTTGCCAATTCCATTAGCTGGCATACAGCCCCAAACTAAGACGCTGCCTCCACCATGTTTTACAGTAGCAGTTAAATGTTGCTTTTCAATTCAGTATTTGGCCTCCTCCACACATATCGTCGTCCATCGCTGCCGAAAATGTTAAACTTTGATTCGTCGGAAAAAATAGCTGTGTTCCAAAACTCTTCAGATAAATCAACGTGGGATTTTCCGAAATCTAACCTCTTTCTCCTATTTATTTCCGAGATGAATGGTTTTTCTAGCTGCCCTTCCATAATAACTTCTCTCGTGTAAGACATTCCGTACAATCTGTACGCTAAAAGTCTTTTGCGAAGTGAAAGCAACATCTCTAGCTATCTGGGGTGCACTTATTTTAGGGTTTTTCTTAACCTTGTTAATAATGACACGTTCTTCTCTTGTAGAAAATATTCGAGGTCGTCCACTTCTAGTCTTATTTTCTGTTGATCCTGTTTCCTTGAACTTTTTACAACATTTCTGACAGTAAATAAACTTATATTGAACTGCACTCCTATAGCGCGATAAGTTAAACCTTCATTTCTGAGCCTAATAATCGTGTTTTTAACACTAACGTCCAACTTCTTCAATTTCGAAGTCATTTTTCTGCAGTAATCGCAAAATAATGCATAGACACTTTTGGAGTAGTTTTGCAGACTTTATACCGGTAGAGTTTCTTATCAGTCGAAACACGTGATGTAACAAAATTTGAATAGCAGTTAAAACTTTGCCAATACTTTTGACATGCAAATTTTCGTTTTTTTGAAAAAAAAAATCGTAGAAAATGCAAATTAAAATAAAATGTTTACTATTTTTTACATATCTAAGATGTCTTGTATTTAATTACGACAGCTAAAATTGCATAACATTTTATTTATTTGAAAATATGAATAAATTAAGGCAATTGCCAATACTTTTTTACCCACTGTATAATATCAAGTGGACCATCTGTTGGATTTTTAAAAATTTGCATGTTATTTTTGACAACCCTCTGTTTTGTTTTCTTTTTTAAATTACATTTTGGAATTAATTTTCATTCATAATATGCATTTGATATAATTTTTTAATATACCACACGAAAAGAACCGTTACTTATGTTTAAATGCTTAGCTGAAATTTGATGACAGGGAAAACCTACAATTTTAATTGAAAATCAGCCAATTTAAATTGATAAATGAAGGCCATAGAATATCATTGTCAGTCAAAAATCAGTTGACTGCACGAACACGTCAAGGAAAACCATGGACTTAATGTATACTATATTATTTGGTTTCATTATATGATGACTCTATAATAGTACTATACAATCAAACCTGTTTTTGTGCGGGGACAGCAACCGCATAAGAAAAACTTAATACTTCATAAAAAGTTGTAAACCAAATTGTTAAAATTTAAAAATTGTGAACTGTTACACGTTGAAAAAAATTGTGCTGTAAATAGGGACAGCATAAAAAAAGTCCCAGATAGAAAATATATAAATCAAAAAGTGCGATGTAGCATTACCTCGCATCTAATAAGCATTTGTGGTAATGGGATGATATAATATCAGGTGGGCCATCTGTTGGATTTATTTTTAATTGGCCTGCTATTTTGACAACCCTCTGTTTTGAATTACATTTTTGAATTAATTTTCATTCATATGTATTTGAAGGAATTTTTGTATATAAAACACAAAAGTACCGTTACATACGTTTAAATGTTTAGCCAAAATTTGTTAAATGGCTAAGGAAAATAATGCGGTGCTTAGGATTACATGTTTTTTATTAAATTTTATTATTGCACATTTCTTGCTACGAGTTAATGTGAAACATGAAGTGATAAAGACCTTTGGTATTTTATGGACACAAATCTCTGCATTAGAAAAAAAAAGTTAAGTGCTTGAAGAAATTTTTTAAATTAAAGTGTTTGAAGAAATATATTGGAAATATTTATATCAATTCAAACAATGGAACTTTGTATTGAATTAACTAATTTACCATTTGAACAAACATAGTTATTAAATCCATTTAACATGAGGAACACCTTTATGTAAAAGTTTTAATTTACCTATTATTTAATATTTATATGCATTTTAATTATGGCAGTTTCATTGCAAAAAGATAAAATATTAAATTCTGAAAGATAAATTTTGTACATTAAAATTTCTATTAAATGTATGAAGTATTCTAATAATTTTTTACTGGTAATCCCATATCTACTAAAACTAATTTGAAAAATAAAAGTAGAAAATTACATAAATTTTAAAAATTTAATAAAGTTAATTTTAGTGTTTCAGATCTACTATATGTGGGCACTATTTGAAACTATTTTAAAAAGCGAGGAAAAATAAATAAATTAGGACGCTGAGACAACTGACTGACGAAATAAAAAAATGAATCTCTTCTAGCATAAAATAGCTAATAGTTTTCAAAGAAATATAAATTAAAAATTGGTGCTAAAAACACCAAAACTGTCAAAAAGAATTTCGGTTCACTGTCAGATGCAAAGGCATAAAAAGGATCACCACAACAAGAAATTTAATTTAAAGATTAGGTTTCGTTTTAATCATTGACAAGTAAAAGAAATTTTCATTTTATTGCTGTAGATTTTTATTTCTTTACTGTTACAAGTTATCCCTTTTCATCTCAAGTTTCTTGCTGTGATGGGTGCTTCTATTATGGTTTTATTTTCAATATGTAATGGTCGTGGAAAAGACTTTAAAAGTTATGGAAAAATAACACATTATATTTATCAAAACAATATAACGATAAATACATATCTCGTTACAAATTTCTAAATGTGTTCACAGTTATTTAATTTCAATTGACAAAAATATTTTATTGCTTTGTTTCTATTTCTAAAGATGTTTTTTCGTTTTTAGGAACTCGGAAATAATTATGTTAAAGTTTTTAAAAAGTCAAAATATTTTCAATGGATAAATAATATTAACTACACTGATTAAAAAATTATGGAAAAATCAGAAAAAGTAGAATTATAAAAGTTCTATCCACTGGAAGTTTTTGATCTAATAGTACTTCTTTCACAAATTAGGCACAAAAAAATAAATGTCTTGAGAAAATACACAAAATGGAAATGTATATATGAAAAAAAAAAAAGGAAAAAAAAAGTATCTGACCTCAAATTATGATCATCTCTAAGATTTATGCAAGCACAAGAGAAGTTCTATGCTACAATGCTTATAAGGATTTTTTTTTTTGTTCTAATGCATCTGGCAAACACTTAGACAATTGTCCTGTTTATAAGCATAGTTGCCAATATATTGTTGTAGTAAGGCAGTTCGAAGATCCTGAAGTGTTTCAGGGGCGCGAAAAGTACATCAATACGTTTCCCTAGAACAATGCAGACATGTTCAATCAAGAAAAACATGCTGGCCAATCCATACACACAGTAGTCTCTTCACAAGGGAAAATTTCACCAAGCCAGATGCCTGTTGGATGATATACAAGTCAGGGCGCCGATCCAAAGATATACATGTCCACGCACACATATTGGATGCAGCAAATCTGTCTCTTTCATTAACGTTACTGAGATAATAGTGGCTTTTAGTCTTCCGCTCATCTAACAATCTTCTTGAGTTAGTTTGCAAATAAAATCTAAATTCATCATTAAATAATATATACAACCATTGACTTACATTCCAATTGCCAAATGGAATGTAAGTCAATGGTGCCCAATTTAACCATTTCGGTGGCGTGGTGTGACAGGTGCATACAATACTGGACATCTTGCATATAACTCTCTTTCTCTCATATCCTGTTTATCTGGATACCAGCTTTCCAGAAGTTTCTACAAGAATTGAGAGAGATTGGTGTAACGGTTTTATGTATCCTTGCAAGTTAGTTGCAAATATCAGTTGTACTTGAAGTTGATTATGTTCTTAGAAATATATTCTACAATAAATGAATTACAGAACAGTTCACACTTAACAAGGCTATTATTTGCAGAAACTGAAGACTCTATTAAAGCCTGTTTTCAAGCGAGTGTCTAAGGACGTTAAATGAAAATAACTTCCTAATTTGTATATTTCATACTGATGCTAAATTAATTTTTGCTTGTACAGTGTAATAATGAAAATTTATTTATTTATTTTTGACACTGAATTAAATTTTTTCTGAGTTTTCTTTAATTTTTAGAAATAAGTTCATTTCAATTCCTAGAGCATTTTGTCTTTTCTATAGAAAGCTCTTTACAGAATTTTCAGTTTAACTTAAATCAAAATATAGTGAATTTGTCAAGTAATGGATCAATCAAGTAATCACTGAGAATTTATACATTTATCATGTAATAAATTGTGCTATATTGATTGTAATTTTGATTCAAAATTCCATTCATAAAAAGAATTTTAGAATTTCATTAGAAAAAAATATTCATTTAATGGTTTGCTTCAGTAAAATTATTTGTAATTTAAGACAATATTTAAAAATATTCAGTTCAATATTAACAACATTTTAACAATTATTAATTTGGCAAGATATTATATTATCACAATTCTAATTATTCTTAGAGTAAAAATAATAATAAATATCACTTTAAAATAATATAAATAGTGATAAATTTATGTAAAGAAAATATTTAATCTTCGAACACGAATAATTTATTTATGAAACGAAATAAATATTTATTTCTTCAGAATGCATTAATAAGAAGACACATTATGAATTCATTACGGAAAACAGAAAATATGTTTGTTTGTTATATGATATAAACAGAGATGTTTGAACTGTGTATTATAAGAAAAATACTTACGTAAATTTTTGGAACTGACTAGCTTATGACTATTTACAATAAATGCTCTGAAATGCTTTAGAATATAATATATATTCATTGCCACCATAGAATTATTTCCATCAGAATAATAAAATGGCAACTAATTTTTTAAAACATATTGAAATTAAGGATTGATTTTAAGTATGAATATTAATTTAAACAATTAATATTTAAAAGCAACTTAGTTACTTTAATGTATACAAGCTAATTTGATGATACTTATCATAGCATGCATGAATACTTACATGTAAGGTTTTACGTTTTTGCATAGTTTAAGAAGCCCATTGATTGCCCAATGGTAGTTTGTTCGTTTGTAAACTTTGTAAAAGAACGAAACGACTAGGATTTGCTTTATATGGCAGCACGTTCTTTAGGCCCTTCTATGAAAAGTAAATATACTCGATTAGCATATCAAAGTGCTATAATGCTGTCCTTAATCATTAAGATACCAACCACTTCATAAATTCATGGGGCAATGAGCTGAGAAAATATATAAACCAGTACAGAGAAAAATATATAGTATTAAAAAATGAAGAGGATAAAAATTTTAAGCATTTCCTATCAATGAATCGATTTAGGAAATAATTCATATTGCCTTTCAAACGACATACAGGGATGATTTACGTATTTGAATTTTTTTCATTTCGAAGAAGATTTGACATGTCGTTAGGATAGATTATTGCTTTTTGCATAGTGACACATTGTAATAAATATTTCAATACATTTTTATTACGAATCAGAAATGATAACTTTCAAAGAAAAGGTAACATTCCAGTTCACACTTCAGGCCGGCAAGTTAAGATGCGCAAAGAATCTTTCCTGCAACTTTATTTACTAGAATGCTGTGGATCACAAATTAATAAATTACAAAAAACCTCAAACATTACCAAAAATTTAAAAGATATTTTTTTTTTTTTACAAATAAAGGGAAATGATATCGTAAAATAGGCATCCTTTCTCATAGAAAAATTAATACTGTATCATAAATGCAGTGAAATACCTTGAACAAGAGCAACTGTCTGAATGAAAATATGCATTTAGTGAATGATTTGGGAAATACAAGGAAGATTCTTAAGATATAAAAATGCACAGTAACCTCTTCAGGAATGATTTTTTTTTCAACGGAAAAAAGGAAATTTTTATTTAGATGAGATTTTATAATTCTTATACTAACAGTAATTCAGTGAATCAGAAAAAAATTAGAAAAAAATATATACAGACAAATAAAGTAATATTTGATTAATATAGTCTTTGAACTATATAATCAGATATTACTTTATTATTTTTTATTATGAATGAAAAGGTAAATAGGTACTTGTTTATAGTATATTATGAATGAAAGGTAAATAGGTACTTGTTTATAGTATATTATGAATGAAAAGGTAAATAGGTACTTGTTTATAGTATATTATGAATGAAAAGGTAAACAGGTGACGTTTATATGAGCGTCATTATGAAGGAAAGATAATAGGTATTTGTTTATTGTATATTATGAAAGAGAAGGTAAATATGTGACTTACGTAAGTTAAATAGTTTGACAACGTCCTTCTGGACGTACCGACGTTTTACATTTTTCAGGAATGTTAATCAGAAAAAAAGGAAATATTTTTCATTTTTCATATAACACATTTTTGTCATAATATCTTGGAGGAAATTTGAGTTCTACTTTTGGAATTGTGACTTATACAGTCTAAAGTTGTCTACAAAGTAACAATATCTACAAAGTAACATTATTACATAGAATAAAACAACATCAAAAACGATGTACGAAGAGTTCTTTATTATGATTAAGGTATTTCGAGGTAAATATTTTTTACAGATTTTAATTATTTTTTGACCTGGAATAATTTTCATTAAAAAAATTAAAGTACACTTACTTGTCAGTCTTCTCATGAGAAGATTTGTTAATTTGTATATATTCTATTATTAAATGTGTAAAAAATTGCTTAAAATTCCTGTGTTGAATACTGCCTCAGAAAAAGATCCTATCAGCCTATTTAAAATTCTCAGAAATGGGGCACGTTTAAAAAAGTAAGATTCAATACTTCCAAGAATGGAAGCAAATCTCAAAACCTAAAAAGTGAATTAACTAATTAGAAGACAACTCTGAAAACAAAAAGAAATTCTAAAATGAAGCCTTAAACTTACTGTAAAAATAATCACCGATTTAACATTCTTATATTCCTGAACGTTGAAGAGGGAATCACAAAGACTGAACAAAATTACTAAAAACGGTTTTTTAACAATCAAGAAAAGTCAGACTGTTGTCAAACAGAAACCTTTATTTGTCGACGCCCTGTCTGGATTCTTTTCTTGCAGACTTTCATGTTCCAAAAACAATTATGACATTATCATCACCATAAATAAAATACTTCAAGCAGAAGGAAATAAAAAAAAATTCTGAATAAACTCGAATACAATGTTAAGAAAATAATTTTTATTTACTTCCTTTATTGAAAATGTAAAAACGCAGAAATCTAAAACAGTCCTACAAAGTAACCTTACGGAATACTAGCTACTTTGTTCCAACGCCTCTTTGAATTCCTTTGACTCATATTTGTCCTTAATTAATGGAGAGAGACATAGTAATTTGAAACTGGGTTCGATAAAACTTTGTGTAAAATCAATTCAAAAAGAAGTTTACGTAAATTTTAACGTAAATAATTAAAATACACAGCGAAATACATAATACAATAGCGCATAAATTATCAAAGGAGAACGATCGTAAAAGTTTTTACTCTACTATTTAGATTGTATTGAGATATGTCCTTAATTTTGTATAAGTTTCGTAGTCTCTATTCTTATATGTTATAACATTTCTTAAGCACATGAAAAAAGATAATATTCTTAAAAAATTGATAATATTATTTTTAGCTGGTAGGGAGATAGTTGAAAGGAGCATCGATATTTTCTAAAGAAGTTAAAAAAAAAAAAAGGATAATGGACTTATAAAAGAATGAAAAATAAAATAGCTACCAGCTATACTGAAAGAAAAAATAAACAATATTGAGATAGAGAAATAAAATAATAGTGCCATCATTAAATCAATAAGATAAGAATATTTTAAGTAGCTAAAAACATTTTTATTTGCGTAGTTTAGCGAAAAAGTGTGTTGCTCGCTTCATATTAAAAAGAAGAGTTTTAGTAAATCGACAATAAAAATTGTTGCTTGGCATCCTTTTCACTAAATTAGAATGTGTTACAGTTTTATAATAACTCCTTAGATGTATTCTAGATTTTTGGAATAGAGCTTTTGGACAAGAACTCACTCATTTTTTTGAAAACGCCAATATGGAGAACAATTGTAATGTGTCCCGACATAAGGTCAGTTTCTGTAGTATATGATTTTCTTCCCTAATATATGTTTTCTCAGGTGAAGAGTTCCCAGTGAGTTATTTCTCAACATTTTATTAATTTTCCCGTTCTAATAATCATTCTGAATCGGTTTTTCTTTTTCTTTTTATTAATTAGTTTAAAATAATAAATTTAACCATCATTTTTTCAATTAAATTCTGTTTGTACAATTCCCCAAATAACAAATAATAAATTCATTCTTATTTTTCATTAGTGTTTGAAAAATAGTTTTACCTACACACCAGGAGAAACAGTGAATTGAAATAAATAAATTTTCAATTTTAGATTGTTGCAAGTTGTATAAATGAATCATAAAAAGTCAGCAAGAAAGAAATAACTAATCAATACACTTTTTAATTCTTAAATGAAAATTAAATACATTTTTTAAATACCACATACCACATTTTTAAATCAGTTCATCTCTAACAAAATCGAAACATATGCTGCTAAACATTATAATGGTTATAGTTAAAAATGTCAAGTAGAAATATAAACACAAAATATGTGTATTAGAAAAAAAAAATATTTTTTTCCAAACCTACAAATATTGTCACAAAATATACAAAAAAATGTCGTTATATACAAGCAATTATTTCATTAAATTCCCACTTAATACATTTTACAGCATACAAAAAAAAAAATCCCCAGTTTATTCATATTTCACCACAGTGAAATGATAGTTATTGCGATTTTCCTAATACATTTTGTTGGGGAAAAAAATCATCATTTAATAGTACCTCTAATAAAAAAAAATAGCGGAGAGCGTTGAATCCATTTTCCCCGCGTTCCTAGTATGTCAAATAGTTATCTTTAACTTAGTAATTTCAACTGTGGGGTAATTTTTCTCCAAGCATGCAAATAAACTTTCCAGCGGCCTTAAACGAAGCATTTAAAAGCCTATTGTTAGGGGCAAATTGCATAACTCTCGCATATTTATCTAGGCGAGCTGCAAATTTGGTGTCCACCGAGAGAGCTCGACAACCTTAAAATGGAGCCAATGACAGCTCGGAAATCGCTTTTTGAAGTAAGTATAAAAGAAGAAACAATTTAAGACGTGCTATTTTGGCGTGGAGCTGGTTTTTCCTTCGTTATTTCCCTAGAGTTTAAGCGAGAGCCATTTATTGGGTTCGTGTTATCGCCATTACTCGTCGTCTTTGCTTTGCACATACTGCGGTTAAGGAATTTTCTTGAAAGAATATTTCCTTCGTGAAGTTTTCCCTTTTTTCTTTTCACCGTAGCTATCGCCGTGAATTTTATGTGGATATGTCGTTTGAGATGACTTAGCGGCAGATCCCACAGGTCTACCGCGTTAAAGGGGATTTCCACAAAGTTACTTTGTGCAGAGAAGGCAGTGAGCTCGTACTAACCCATTCAGGAAGAATGCTATTTATCAAGGTGTTCTAAGGGGAAAAAGCGTGCGTGTTTTTATCACGTGGGTGAAAAATTGCTTTTCTCTATTTTTATACGAGAAAAACTTTTCATCTTGACAGCTTTTCCGTGCTCCTAAGTGATTCAAATTTGTTGAAGAATGTTGTCTGTAGTGTTTGACTCAAAATCAATAGGCAATTAATATAATCAGAAAAAGTTTGAAAAGAATTTATAATCAATTTAAGATAACATCACGGAGTTTTTATGTTCACCGTTAATAAAATTTGATCCCTTAAAGCTATTTAAAATTTATAATAAATAAATAAATTCGACTTTGTCACTATGAACTTTGAAAAGATGTAAGAAGAACTGTTTACATATTTTATGGGTTAATGCAATCACGCTGAACAAATAAATTTTTGACTATGAATAATAAAAGCAAAATTTAATTTAAAAGAACTGTTTACGTCTGACATTATAAAGCGTCATTTATTTCGCAATTTTATTCTACTAAGAAAAGTTTTCACTTAAGAAAAATGTACACTAAAGTCGACCTAGTTCATCATCAGTTATCTAATTCCTAAATAATGCCATTTCGTTATGAAAATAAGTCATTAATTAAGTATTAATATATTAGCTATTATAATTTATTAATATTTCTCAATTTGCGACGAAGTTTCATTATAAAGACTTCTCGTAAATCGAATCTAACTAATAGTCGATGCATGTAGGTAACGGCGTTTGAATCGATAAAACCAATCCTTTTACTATCATTGAATTTACACCATTTTTATCTTTTGAAATTTCTATACATTGGCAAAAAGCTTAATTATATTTTTTAACAATAAATAAAAGACGGAAAATTTTTGTTGATTTGACACAAATCTTCTCTAATTCATAAAATAACTATTCCCGTTTTTATGTTAAAAATATACGTTTCGTATTATTTGGTTCCTTTTTATTGAATGTTGAGAATATAAAATGCAGTAAATTTTTTCATGCAATTTCTTAGAATATTTTCTTTGTCATGTACTTGAATAATCTTTCTTATAACATTTTAACTGAAAGATTTCGTCTCCCATTCACACTGGAATTTTCAGAAATAGTATTCTTCCTCTTACAAGATGTAATAATATTTTGATGATATACAAAATTTTCACAACATAACAATATTTCAAATTATGCTTTTCAATTAAAGACCAAATTTAAAAAATGAATACATATCTAGAAATTAGTTCAGACAGGTGTAAAAGTCAAATTAGAAATTTTTCATTAGAACTTTTGGCAATAGACAATAACTCGTAAGTTGATTTGTAGTAAGTCAAGGATTACTTGTTAATTAATTAAAATTAAAAAAATTCTTTATGCCAGATACTTGATTATTAAGTCATTTGTTACTTGATGCCTCATTATTTTTGATCAGATTCAGTGTTATCCAGGGATGGATGCTACACTACATTCATCAAGAAAAGTGGAGAGTGCTCCAGAACTTTTCAGAAAAACCATCCTGTATTTGCTAGTCACATTTCAAAAGACTAAGGAAACTGTAAACAGGACGCCCTCGAAGAGACTCTCAGCCGCATTATTATCTATGTTTACAAGTTTTAAATACAGTAAATACAGAACACCAAACCAGCAGAGTTGAATCTTCGTGTTCTTGCATGCTTGCTAGCGCTTATTAAAACTATACCATTAGTAGATCTGCATTAATATTATTATATAAAATAATAATAAATTTCTAATAATATTAATATTAATTGAAAAAGCAACAAGATTAAAGATCTGAATAATGCTAGTATATTTTTAAATTCAACCTTTAAGTGACATTTTATTGGTGCAATAATATTAAACTAACTTTTAAAACTAAGCACCAACTACAAGTAAGTTCCCGGGAAGTTCAGAAGAAACGCCTCTTCCGTTCACAAAACCTAACAAATGCCAGAAACTCATTTATCATAGTCAGACATTCTAATCAATGAATTGCAACAATTCATAATATAACATAAATCATAAAATTCTTTTGTTGTAAAGAACTCCTATTTTATTCTTTTGTGATTTTGTTGGGCTTTCTTTGTTAGTGAAAGATTTTGATATTTTTAAGCAAGATAATATAGCAATATCTTACATCTTAATAAATTTATGAAAATGTTTGAGTAATTGAAAATCTTCAAAATTTGAAAAGGCAATTTTTATTTTGGGTGGAAAATTTTGGATACAGCTTTTTCGAAGAACAGTATTTAGAAAATAACTAAGAATGTATTATCAACTGAAAATAAATATGTGAAAAATTATGTTTTTAGTTTTTAATAATATTTATTATACTTTAATCACTGTAAATAGTATGCATAGCTGTCAACAAATATATGTATTTTGACACTGTCGAGCTTCTCAGAGAATTATTGAACCACGAAACCAGCTATCTTTAATGTTTTTGAAATTACTTTCATTTAAAAAAAGGTTAATTTAATGAATGGCCATTTTTTCACATGCAAGTACACAGCATAATAATTTTGTTAAGTGGTGTTCTGATATCCTGATGATGGTGGTGCTCTATGCGCCAAACACGGAAGTTAGTACCATACTTGACCTTGATATGAGTGGATATAATTCTAGGTCGCTTATAAAGAAAGTTAGAAGGGGGAAAATTCCCTTGTATATAATTTATGTAATTTAGTCGCTAAAATAGAGGAATAGTATTTGATTAAATCTATTTATGTAACTAGTCTTGGAACTTTTCCTCCATCCATGAGTAGACTACTCATAGGAAGTCCATACCACGCTGCAGGACACTGAGGATTAATCACGCACACAAATAGTACATTGATTAATAGTTGATATTTCAAATGGAAGACAGTTATCAGAATAACTAAAAACTTAAAAGCATTGAATATAATCTGATATCAGTCAGATAACAGTATAATGCAAAACTCATATTTGAAGATGGCATTTTTTTCAATAAAAGAAAAAAATCACAATTCATTTAAATAAATATGTCTCTTGGTTACCGTTTAGATGTCTACATGAATACTATTATTTAAAATAGATATTTTATCAAATCTATCACAAAGGACTACTTTTTACTTTCAGGATAGATTTTCCTTGAGCATAGGAATACATTGATTTCATAATGGCAGATTGTTAGGTCTAAAGCTTGTCAATTGGCTTGATGTAGTTTTTACTGCTGTAGTACAAGCTGTAGTTTAAATAAATATGTAAGGTGTAATTTATTGTATATGTATATATAGGGTGTTTCAAATCGCCATGTTAAAAACTTGGAGGGAAGACAGAATACATCAATAGGAATGTATGCTATGTATGGTAGTGGTCAAGGTCGACAAGAAGACAAGAGATTCCTTATTCAAGCTTCGGACATCATATAGTGAACATTCATCTGCTCACGAACATTGAATTGGTTGACATCTCTGACACACAGACATATTATGGATTACCAAGCTGTAATGTGTAGGAAATCTATTTCTTTTTCGATGTGTTTTGATTTTCTTTTTGGTATTTTTATACACATGCTTCGACCCGTTTTTTGTATTGCTATCTTTTTTACTAGACAATAATTTCAAGTACTCAATATAGTTACTTCATTTAGAACAAAGCTTTTAAACACAACATCGCATCATTTTTGTTTAAAAAAGCAGCACAAAAAAATAATCCAAACAAATTTAAAATCGTTCACTGGCACAAAAATTTACATAAAAAATGACTACTTCTACGCATCTACTTCTTCGTAATTCTAATGAAAAGGTTATTCACCTCACTTATTAGAAAATTGTTATTTTTCTGGGAGAAAGTTATTTAATAAACGTTATCTTTAAGATCAACTAAATTTTGCCTCCTTTCTTAGTTATCTTCGTTAAGATATTTTAAAACTGATTTTAAATTCTGGAGGATAAAAATCGTGTTGATTTAGGCAAAGTGAAGTGCGTTACCATAAGCACTTCAAGAAGAATAAAACTGAACGGGAAAAATAATTTTCAAATTCAAACCGGAAACAGCGCAAAATATATTAATTAAGGCTTCAACTATACCTTTTATTTAAGTGAAAATAAGTTTGCTTAAATGTGCTTATAAATTGTTTTAGCGTGGAAATAGAGGTTCCAGAAGAGCTAAATTGATTAAATTGGAAATTACGGAACGGAAGAATAGTTTTATTTAAGTATTCAGCCAAATAGGGATGTCTATCGGCCGTATTCTGTTAAGAATAAAAGTTCAAACAAAGATGCTTCAAAGAAAATAAGGTTTTTTTATCTCTTTCTATGGGAAAAACCAGTGTTAATTAATAAATAAATTATTTATGCCTAGTCAAATAAAATGTACATTATAAATAAAAACTATGGATCGAAGCAATTGCTTTTTAGGATCAATTCATTAACCAATAAAATATTCTATATAATTAAAAAGATTGCGGAACTCACTGCGTGTTTATGAATATTTCTTAACATTTTTCTTGATACCTGAATATACTTAGTGCAAATCGAAAGATAACTAATTGTAAATAACCAAGGGAATTCATAATGAATGAAGAAAATTGATAAGGTCATTACGAAAAAAATGTATATTTAAATCATAACAATTAAGAACATAACAACTACATATGTAGTTAAGTACCCATTATAAAACATTTGATAATCTATAATGGCCAGTTATTGAAATAGGTTTAATGAGGCGTTTTGGTTGCAATTTAATACGTTTACCGAAAAATTTCTACTTTTTATAAGAAGTTCAGTGATCAGAGCTTTTCTAAACAATAAGAATGCTTTTATTTTGGCTTTAAATCAATGCAAAGAGACTTACAGAGAGCGCATAAATCGAATGTGAAATTATTTCAAACATATTTGGGGCACAGAGGTGTGAAGCACTTTTAAAGTTATCTTTGTTTTGCTTTTTGAAAATACAAATTTACTTAAGAAAAACAGAAAAGTTTGAAGAGCTCTCAGTTATCTAGTAAATTTTTAAGAACATAAATTCTAATTCATGTGCAATAAAATAAACATTTTATGTATTTCGTTAAGCAATAAAGATTACTGTACCCTGTTGTCCGGATAAAATTGTATACCTCTTGATAAAGGATGGCAGAATCTAAGTAAATATTTGAAATGTAATGTGAATTGACATATTTAAATTAACATTAAATAACTATTTAGTTAATAATTAATCAATATTTAGCTTTGCGTACCTGAATTTATATAACGCAAGAAATATTCAAATATGAAATAAAACAAGTTTTTGCTATCAACCCGTCTTGTCACACAGTCGTAACATGGTCAGCTAGCGTGCAAGAGGGTTCCGATTCGATTTCCCTGGTGCAGACTCTGTTTTTAGAATGTCGATGGCGATTTAGAAAGAACAAAAAAACTTTTATATCGATATTCAAAATGTTGTCTGATGGAAATTTTTCCGGTTTTCTCCGGAACTACAAGCAGATATGGCGAAAGTTACACTTACCGATAAACAGTTTCCATCAATATGCTCTTAAATGTTGAATTCAAAAATCAAAATAGCGGATAATACATTTTTGAAATACATATTTTGATGAAAATATTTGCGAGAATCTTTACAAAGCACTTGAAACATCAAGTATCATAGCAATACTATCATCAACAATGGATTTATTTACCAGTTTTGATGAAAATAAATTGTTTTTGCCAAATTTCTTTTGAAAAAAACTAGCAATTTTTTAAATAATAATCCTACGTATGACAATTTTGTTATCTTTCTCAATGCTGTATATTTTAAAATTCGAATGTTTTTTCTATTTATTTATACACCATTGTATTTATTATTATGAAAAAAATTGGTCACTGTCGATGGGTTTTCAATGTTTTTTTATTTCCTTTATACAGTTTGAACAGCATTTTCTAGTATTGTTTTTATTTCGATAGCTTTCTGTCATAAAGACTTTGATATCATTTCTCCTTGTTTCTAAAATTATTAATTTTAGAAGAAAGATTAAGATAAATACTGATGTTTCTACAATTTAATTTACTGACATTTTTCTTATCGGCATAAATCATATGTGTTAATTTCATTTCCATCAAAAATGTCATTTTAGCATATCTTAAATACCTTTTACTTGAAGTCAACAAAGTAAGACAATAATGAAGCATTTTTATTATATACGTCAAGAATTCCAAAGCTCATATGTACAGCTAATTTGTTCCACATTGAAGCAGAACAAAATAATTATTTTAATTTTGTTATCAATTAAATATGTATAATATATTTTAAAATTATTAAATGTATGCAAGGATCTTTTCCAGAACAACTATTAAGCTCAATCCTTTGATGAAATATTAAAAATTTGATGTTTTAATATTTTTACTTCAGTAGCTTACAAATCTAACTTGCATTAGATGGTAGTTTTTGTTTTTATAGTAAACCTTTATAATTTTATTTAACTAGTCAAATGAACTCTTAAGTGTAGCTTAAAATGCATTAAATATATAAATTAAAAAATGTGTTTCCTCTAAGTTCCATTTTTTCATACATGGTATGGTAAGCTTAAATTGGATATTTTTGTTAGGTAAGATAATACTACATACAATTCGGAATTTTTTTAAACAAATAACTGCTGCCAAGTAAAATCTCTGATTTTACTTATAAATTAAAGGGGTTCGACAGTAGATCTACCACGTCGGGGTGCACCCTGGTAACTCCTAGGCGGCTAAAAGATCTACTACTATCGGCATGCAGCAACACTCCAAGAGTGATCACCTTCGTGGAACTTCGTGTAGGCTGTGTCTTGGAATGAGGGCGGCATATCCCAATCTAAGAAAGTTGAGATTCAACATTCCCTTCCAGCTACGACGTTGAGACTTGCGGTGGGCTATGACTGTTTGGCGAGCCACTACATTGCCAGTTTTGATAGCCCAAATTGTCCACTGTGTGGGAAAGACGAGATCATGGACAGACACCATAGCAGAATGCCCGAACTTGCATTAGGACTCAGAGGCGAAAAGATATTGGAGCTCTAAAACTTTGCCGATGAGACATCGTCTTTTTTCTCTTATTGTTTACTTTTTTTCTTGTATGTGTTTTACACTGTTATGATCTCGTAAGAGTTTGTCATTTTCTCTTGCCATTGAAAAAAAACCCTTTAAATTAATCTAAGCAAAATCTCTTTTTCGATTTACAGCATTTTGAAATTTTATTAATAATATTTCATAGTGAATATGAACTAACGTCGCATTTAGTAATATAATGAACCTATAACAAGGTGTCCTGATGCATTATGTTAAAATATAACTCGTACACAAAGAAGGAAATGATAGGCATTGCCGGAGGAATAAATGTAATAATTAATAAAGCTTGTAAACGATCATCACTACAACGTCAATGTTATTATTTATGTGTAGTGATTTCTTTCTGAAAAATTGCATTAAACATCATTGGTTAGAATTTTAATAACAATAAAAGTAAACTTGGAAAATATCAACACAGCCAACCATGAATATATTATCAAAACACATATCGACCAATTGTTAAAAATGGTTTGACGAAGAGTATCGTATCAGCAACTTGTTGCAACCACGACTTCGTTTCAGGTGGCACTCTGACCAATATATGTTGGATAAAAATATTAAAATAACATCAATACGATATTATCATTATATTTTATACAAGTATCTCTTTTGGTTTCATTTCACAAAATGCATTTCCTTGAATCTATAAGTCATAAATTTTTCCAATATGATGGTAAATATACAAAGGGTTTTAATTCAAAAATGTAGTTATTTTCTGTGTCTGTTATTTTCTTCACTGTTTAAACCAAATAACCAAGAGAAAGCCACTCTCTTTGCTGAAATAGAAGCATCTGGGTATTTTATTCTTTTAGAGAATAAACGTGTTGTCATGGAAACAAGGCACACTTCATCGTTAACTACTTCTAAGTTGAGAAGTATACGCGCCGTTCTGCTTAGCTTCAGAGGAGTTTTCTCACATGGTAAAGAGGGTTAAACTTCCAGTCTATGAGATCTTCATCAGGAATTTACTGCGTCATAAATGTTTTCTACCAAGTAATTCCTTTATTAGACCATTACACTAAAATGAATGAAATTTATTATTTTTTAATATGTTTGTTATGCTCAGTTAATGATGTCATTACAAAAGTTATAAAGTCAAATGATGCTTAAGTCAAATGCATTTTATTAGGTTTCGAAATACACAAAACACTGCTAGCTAAGATATCCGTGAATTAATAACATACGAGGAACTTTAAATTAAACTAACCTGAAACTCGTTATTTAAAATATTTAGACTGTTTTTTTAAAAATGTAAGATTTTAGACAAAGCTAAACTATCCAATTCTTAGTTATATTGTAAAATTTTATAACTTATTATTCTTAACAATAATTATAAAATTAAAAACGCAGGATCTCTAGTAACGAATCTTGAAAATCTGCGATTTTATCTCGAAAACTGTGACATATAATGAATAATTATTAATTGTAAAATTGTAGTGTCCCCAAATTCTTATAAAATTATTCTCGACATACACCGATAACTTAATTGGAAATCATGAAATGTAAATCTCCTTGTCATAACTGTGTTACGAAGAGACTGAAAAAGTGTGGTATTTTTAGACGAAAGAAAATTAATTAACATTTTAGTAAGGAATATGTACAACTACTTCTAAGCCATTATGAAGAAAAACACATAAAATAAAGTACTTGAATTATTGCATGTCAGTAATTACAGTAATGGGGGCTCAAAATGTTCTGCTCTTGCAGCAATATGCATCTGTACTCAGGATAGGTTTTTTTGTTGAATGCGCTGTAGCATTAAAGCTGTTACGCATGAGTGAATAATCTAGCTTTTCAGATCGTTAATACTACACGAGATAACAAGGTGTACTGTGTATTTTAGGTAACTCTACAAGAAAAATTCAGTGCATTTAGGACTGTTGACCCTGGAGGACATTCCTCATTACCTTCTTGGACCCAAAATTTGGAACATAAAGTCTTGCATTCACGCTGCAGGATATGGAAGCTTATTATGATGTTGGACCCAGAGTAGCCAGAGTAAAAATGTACTAAGTGCAAGTAATCCAAAAATTAAGTAAGTGTGTGTTAAATAGATTCCTGTGTTTTTGTCTTTTAAAGTCTCTTTGTAGAATACTTGTCGGTTTTGATTTCTATCTCTATTTCCCAGTGTTCGTGTATTACAGATTTTGATTTTAAAATTTTAACTGCATGATGGTATTAGAAACGTTATTATGACTGTGATAGGACACAGTGGGGTTTACATTTCACTGTTTCTAATTAAATTATTGATTTCCGTAGATGATCATTTCGTAGAGCGTTGGGCGTAGGTCTAACAACCTTACCCCATAAAAAAAAACATTTCCTGTCTCGAAATCTGCCAGCAGGCAGACGGCCTTGGCTCACCATGGGGCTGTTGCGCCAATGAAGAAGATAATTTTACACTAAATTGTAACGTTATATACTTTGGCAATCGAAGAATGTTTCGGTATCTGCTGTAGTTTTCAGGAAAAAATAGCTAATCTGATTCGCTACTAGGCATGCAGCGATTAGTTTCAAATGGGTTAGTTAGCTTCAAATGGGTTTAGGGTTGAGTCACTTTACTATAAGTGGGCATTACCTTCACAGGCAGAGCGTTCTTAAAAGAACACAACTTTGCTGCGTAATGATAGAATTATATACACTATATACAAAAAAAAAACCCCAATTCAATATCAATAATTGTCAAGAAAATAACACATAGTAATAATATTATAATAATAATTGATAATTTTATTATAATAATAATTGATAATTTTATTACACTAATAATTGATAATTTTATAATAAAATTATCAATTATTATTATAATAATAAAATTATCCATTATCAATAACGATAATAAAATTATCAATAATAATAATAAAATTATCAATTTCTATTAATGTAATCTGTAAATCTAATAAGTTTCATGGCATACATATTAATATTTATTGCTCACTTAATATGACCTGAATTTTAATTAGGTATTTTCCCCTTTTTCTTTAATTAATACCATTTTATTTTTGACATATTTTTTAAAGTGAAAAGTTTGAAAGTTTAAAGTTTAAAGTTGAAAGTTTAAAGTTTAAAGTGAAAAGTTTGAAAGTTTAAAGTTTAAAGTTGAAAGTTTAAAGTGAAAAGTTTGAAAGCACTTTCTATTTATAGCTTCGAATAAGTGTAGGAGGGCAAACGTTCAATAGAAGTCTCATTAAGTTTCGTCAAAGGTATGCACTACTGTCATTTCTATGTAAGAACCGGAACAGGTGAATTGGTTGTGATTGTCTCACATATACGTTTAGATCACTAGGTTGGAGTTTTCTTGCTTTCTGACATGTAAAAAAGTAAATACAAGGCGGTACACATCTGAAAGTAATCTTGTAAAGCATAATTTCTTCTTATACCATTCTAGTGGAAGGCACTTATATACTGAAGTGGTGTCAATCATAATGAAGATGCTAGTCATATTAGTAGGCTCATATGATATGCGGGGAGATCAAGTGTCTCCTCAATGAGAAAAAAATATTTTCAACAAATATTATAGACACACGCATTTGTTCTCAAGCAAAATTGCACTAGTTCTCTTCATTAAAAACAAGTTAATAAAAAAAACATTGTTACAACAATATTAATACATAAAAACATTACATTTAATTTACTTCATTTAAAAACTGGAAAAAGTATTTTCCAATAGAAACTGCTTCTTTTTATGACATAAACAAAATTAGGATATCAGAATAAATTGTGCTAAAAAAAAAACCAACATCAGTGTTTAATGAAATTCAATAGATAATTTTATCTTTAATTTTTTTAATTAAATCTTTTCCTTCAGAAGTCACGTTATATTTTAGCATAATCTTAGAACATTAAAATTAGGAAATAAATACCTCGCATTCCTTTCATCAAACTTTTTTAGCCACCTCCCCCCGGGGAAAAGAAAAGAACGGGCCTTTTACTAGCACTTTAATTTTAATTAAGCACAAAAAATACAAATCTGAAATAAATATGTTTATCTAATCTTTTCAAGAATGTTAATTCATATTCCTCAGGCAATTTATTTAACTTAGAATAATATGAAAACATTGCTTAAACTTAATATTTTACAACAGATATTTAAATTTGCTTTATTTTTACATTTATTTTACAGAATTAAAAATGTAAAACACGCCTAAAACACATGACTTTGAAGCTGGGTTTTAAGTTAATATATCATTAAAAACTTTTTAGAATGATTACTGTATTTAACGACATGAAAAAGTTGTACTTGATAAATTTAAGAATAATAAGTACTTGATAAATTTTTCGAAACGTGTATTAAAACTCATAATATTTGATGGGAAAAGATTTACCTTTTTCTTTAAATTCTTTAAAAAATTAACAGAAGTCAAATAAAACAAAATAACTTGCTATGAATGGTTAAAGTTTAAAAAAAATATTTGTAAAATTTAAACATTTTCCAATTTGAAATTATTAAATTTTACCGTTAGTTTCAGAAAAATTAATATTTATTGAGTTGAAAATAAGAAATGTACATTTTTTTTAATATAATCATGTAATTTTTGTTGAAGCGCGTCTTTCGTGAAATCTCGTCAAAGTTAGGTTTTAAAGGAAGCGTAAATTAATCAAACGTTGTCAAATCAGATTGGTTTATTTTTTTTTTAATAGTTTCAAATTTTTATAAATAAAATATTATTTTTAAAATAATTATTACATAAAATAGATATAATTACTTGATTTTGACGTTAAGATTCATATTACCATCGCTTATAACATGGGAATCATCATCACCTGACGGCCAAGTGAGTTGTGCTCTGGCGCTCTGTTTTGGGCTCTAGTCCTGGTTGTGCCATGAATGTGTGTAGTGGTTCGGAATCCACTTTAAACCGCAGGTCTCAGTCTAATATGACTGTAGGGCTGAAAACCCTAACCAAAGGAAAACATATCCTGTCTTGAAATCTGCCAGTAGGCAGATGGCCTTGGCCCACCATGGGCATGGTGTGCCATGAAAGAAGAAGTATAACTAAATTTAGTCAGTTTGTTTAAAGAATTCCTTTTAGTAAATAAAAACTGTTTTGTATTTTAATACATTATCATCATCAGTATTTTAATACATTATTATATCAGCCCTATGGTGGGCCACGGCCATCTGCCTACTGGCAGAACTTTTGAGACAAGTTATGATTTTATCTTTTACGGGGTAGATTGTAAGCCCTACTCCCGAAGATCATATTAGACCGGGAACTACGGTTTAAAGCGGATTCCGAACCACTAAAAACATCCATGAACCTGTCAGCCCCGAGTTTCAGAGAGCTAAGTCACTCGCCCATCAGGCCCCCTTAATAAATTATAGAACATTTGATATTTAAATTCTAGAAATAATAATAATTTCAAACTCTTTTTTTTTTTCTTAAATTTTAAATACCTAAACATGAGTATTAAAAACAATTAATAGATTTGTTTTCATATACTCAAATAAATTTTTTTTCACATATTTGTTATTTCTTTTTACATATATTTAGAAATAAAAATTTTAATTGTCCCCAAAATAACAAATAATAAGTCTATATGGATAAAACGACAAAAATGAAATAAATGACATAAAGACGCTGCCTATTTAACCTAAGAAAAACACGTAGAATTCACATAAGGCACAGAAATTTGATTTCCAAAGTAAAAAAATCTTATGTCAATGAAAAAAAAAAAAAAATCAGAAATTTTTGTTTGTAAACGCCATAATCACTTTGAAACATTTTCTGAAAGAAATCACAAGCCTTAAAAGTGTTAGTACGAAAATGGAGGGAAAGAAACAACCCCAGACAACTTTCTATCAAGCATAAAATAAAAATTCAAATTATCGCGCCCTTTATGCCAATCAAACATTTTTCCGTTCTAGCATTGTGGGATGTTTTTGCTTAGTAAAAAATAATGCAAATTTAAGGCAGGACCTAATATTGTGCAAAAAGAAGGAATACAATTAAATAAGGAAAATAAGAACGATAGAATGAGATGCATGTAGATGTCCTTTGAAGATTTGAATCAAATCTAATAGAAAAAAGTGGTCTGTTTGATTTTTTAAAAATTTCATTGGGAATAATAATATTTCATATAGTATTCAACAGAAAAATTTTAAGCTATAATTCTTTTATCACTGAAGTATTGTTTACATTTTAGATTATTGTCTTTTTGCAATCCTTCTGGAATACTCTACATAAGAAGCACCAAGACCTAAACGTTAATATGAAAATGAGTAGAAAAAAAATGAAGCCAAATTTAGATCAAACAAAAATTCATAATTCAAATTACACTATTCTTTACGCCAATCAAGTACCTCTGGCATTGGTGAAAGGTTTTTGCCTAGTACAGCAAATTCCCAACTTGTGCCAGGGCAGGATATTAAGCAAAGACAAGGAACCCATCTAAACAAATGAAATAACAAAAAAGGACACAATGAGGAAGACTTCATCGATTGAAACGTCGCAGTTAAAGTTCCCTGGAGCACATAAATTTGATTAGTAAAAATTTCCGATTTCCTTGAGGGTAGGAAAAGGGGAGAATTTCCCCAGATATTGAGGCCAGATAGCACCCCGGGCCATCTCTGAAATACGCAAATTATTCCCTTAATGCATTTGACTTAATTGTAGCGAGAAACGACAGAAGAGTTCGTTAATGTCAATTATTGCACTGAGTAAAAAAAGAAAAGAAAGAAGACTGTAATTGCGAAACGGAAGTGAGGATTGTCTTCTGATTCTTTAGATTACTTTGAACGAGATTTTTGCGGTGGATTCTTGCAGGAATATTTGTCAGGGGAATAAGTGTATTTAATTGTACAGAAGGAAATTAAATTCTAAACTAATGTATTGTCATGTAATCTTAACAATTAAACGCTTGTTTACGCTTAGGATTAGAATTGTTAAGGGAAGTGTAATGCAAAGAATTTTTAAACTTGAAGGAAGTCTGGAAAAATTTGGAATTGAATTTATTTGTTCCTCAGTGATTCTTTTATTTACTATAACAGGAATTATTTTAAACAACTCAGTTGTGTGAAATCGTTAATAAATTATGTTGTGTTTTAAGTTAAAAAATTTCGGTAGCGGCAAGTTAAATGTGATGCATATTGAAGCAGAATACGAGATTTTTCTTTGTACATCATACTTTTTTACTAGCCTTTTTTATCTTTAAAAAAATACAGAAATGTTTTGTCAATAAAAGCATTTCACTATTTTTTCCTAGGTAAATTTCAGATATTGTATAGATTATTTAATTTTTATATTGCGGCAGTGTGGAAATTTTTATGCGTTATGTAACATTTTCAAATTACTTATTTTGAGAAACAAAATAGGATTACACGTAATGTACAACTTAATACAAAATACTATTCAGAAAAATCACACCATAAAGAAAGAACATCGACACAAAAAAAATAAGGCGAACTGACAAGGGAGAATTAAAAACATGACAATTTTGCATAACAAAAGTCACTACCTATATTCACTATATTGCAAATTGTACAACAAAAGCCTCATAGCAGTCGCAGTAGAAAAAAGTTAAGTGCCTCACATTCAGATATCTGTCTCTCTCTGAAAAAAAAAGAAGCATAGAAATTGCACATAAACTGCATCAACGAAACTGAAAATCATTTAATCAAATTACAAAAATCAAAAGGCTGAAAGGCGAGAACTACATTGGCAGATAAAAAAAAAAAACATAAAAACTTGTATACAAATTATACAATGATAGGGTGTGAAAATATGTACTCCAGGAAATCCGAAAAACACAAAAGAAATTAATTATAACTTTCAAGGGTAGCTTTATCAAGGAGTACATCACCTCAAGATATTATAAACCATGTTATTTCTGCTCGCTAGATGAATGGATCCAAGTCAAAGACACATATAGCGACATATTCCGATAACATGGAGTAGACAGAATAACCTTTTATTTAGAGTCAGAAGTATAGAATGATTAAAAATTATTTAGCAGTGTAGCTTGTTTATAAAGTAAAAATCGAGTCATGTGATAGAACCTCGTGACTGTGACCGACTACGATCAATATATACATGTATATAATATATGAGCATATTTAGAATTCATTAATATGGCAATATGCGATAAGTATTTTAAATAATAAATCGTGATATTTTAAATTGAAATAAAGTATAAAACCCTCATTATATCCACTGTATAATAAATAATAAATGAAAAAAACCCCAAAGAACTGGTTTATATACATTTCATGAAAGAAATATAGCATTTTTTTTATGAATAGTTAGATATTTTTAAAACATGCATTTATAAATATAAATATATTTTTAAAGCTTAGAAAACTTCCTACTAATAAAAATGACAAAATTTTGTGTCGCTCACCTATTTCGTTGTGCAATAAAAACAGTTAATAAATATGTGTTCGATACCAAAGATGTAGCCGATTTTGTTTAGTCACTGTTGATGGGATACATGGAATACAATAATTTGAAAGATAGTAGACTCAGAGTTGATTGTTACAAATTGTGTCACATTGTCTGGGCTATCTAATGCACTCTTCCATAAGGTGTGTTTAAATGTGGGCAGTTTTCCCGAAAACCGGGTAGTTATGTGAGCAGTTTTCCTAAAGATAAAGGTTAATTATTTGAGAGTAGCTTCAACATATAGAAGTAGTGTCCTTTAGTTAAACTAGTAAATTTGGCTATTGATTAGAAAATTTAGTGAACTAGATTCTGAAAAGCAAAATTTTTTTCTAGCATTAGAAATTAAAACTTTCAAAAATAGGTTATTTTATTTTTATGGATCCAAACTTTCAAAAATTCTTGTTGATAGAAGTCTATTATTACAATATAATCTTCCATATTTCAGATTTTTCTTTTACTGTTTAGATATCAGAAATCTAAAAGTCTTGATACTTTGAAGTTAGAGAAACACGAGATATAAATAATGAATGGCTTAAAACGTTTTTTCATCATTAAAAATTATATGAGGGAAACAAAAGTGGCTAAAGCTATAAAAAAAAAAAAACCCAGAGTAAAATATAAGTAAGATTGTTCAAAGATTGTTTCTTCTTGAGTTATGATTCATTACAGGTCTGGAGAAGTGTCTAAAAAACACCCAGTTCTTTTCAGATAACAATATCTTTATTTTCTTCAAGTAAAAAACAACCTTCATCTATATTAGATAATATCATTATGTGTTTCAATTCTAAAACAATGAAAAATGAATACCAACACCCTAGACATTGAGTACAATAAATCGAATGCTCATTTTTAGATAATGTGAAAAATCATCAAGAGACACAGTTTCCTCTTTAAAATGGAACTGCTCTGAAAATACAATATTTATTTATTGAGGCTTTCTGATGTAAGCCAGTGTATTTCTCATATAAAAAATACTATAGATTTATTGTAGAAAGATAAATTTATATGAGAAACAATTTATTTTTATAAAAAATTTGAAACGAAAATTCTTCTTATAATTTTTTTAAGAAAAAAATGTTATAAATTTATTAAATCAGCAATAATCTTCAAAAATATTTAAATCAATATGTTCATTTCTATAAAAAAAAGTATTTCTTTGTTGTGACATATTAAAATTTCATCGATACAAAGTTTTGTAAAATTCTTTTAAATTATATACAAATTTTCAAGTTTTACAATTAACCGTATCATTTTATATGTTACTCAATTGTACATTTCTTTTCCGATTTTAATCTAAGCGATAAATTATACAAAGACTTATTTCGTATTCTGTACCAGCGACATATTTTTTCTAAACTATTAAAAATTGTGAAGGAACTGGACAGGGCTATATACAAAGTAAGCTGTGATTCTTTGGATTAGTTCAGAAACTTTTAACAAGTTTGACATTTTTTGTTACTCTGAAGACTTGACTTGATGTCACTGACCTCGAATATTGATGGATGGTAGAAGATTCAGCTACTAAAGTATGACTCCTTGGAAGCCATTTATAATATGCTAGCAGACAAAAATACCCCATCTTACGACTAACTTCACTTCTGCCTATAGTAACTAAATCTAAATTTTATCTGAGACTTATATGCATAAAATATTTTTGGAACTTATTTTTGACATATCTTAAATGATTTTTTTCTTAGTGAAATCAGATCAAAATTTGAACTCTAGATTGGAAATTTCTGTCAATTTTGCAAATTTTAAGAGTGCCAATTTTATGGAAAAGCTATACCAATAGTTTTATCCATATAAATAATAAATTTAAATGTGTACGTAATTTAATTAAAAAAATTTTTAGTACTTATAAAAAAAACTTTTAATAATCCTCAGGGCATGTAGCGACGTTTACGATATTAGCACATTTGTAGTGTTAATTTTATCCTAACTTTCTAACTATTTGCAAAAGTATTACGTTGTATTAATAAATGAAACAAGCTACGTTAAAATAAAACGGCTTGAAAAGAATTTTCTTCTACTTTAGTGGAGCTAATCGCGATTAAAATCTTTTACAACAACACTTATTTTCTATAAACCCTAATGTTAAAGGAATCTGAAACACACGTGAACCTGAAAGTGTAATGTGATTCGAATAGTTTGAAATGCAAAAACACAGTTCCTATTTATAAATTCTTGTATTACATTTGACTTTTACTTAATTACCCAGAAAAGTAAAGAAAATATTTTTGACAATTTTTTAAGATTTGTCAGATTTGTTCAAAAAAAAAAAAAAAAAAAAGAAAAGAATATTCATCAAGGTTATGGAACACTATTGTTAGGACAGCAGCAAAAAGAAAATGAAATTTGATGGAGTATTGAAGGAAAATTTATAACTGAATTTAGTGCGCTAAAAATTGTTAAGTTATATCTATATATATATATATACACACAACTTAGCCAACATGGATTTTTTTAAAAAATCCTGTCATATGTATATTTTAATTTCAAATTACGAACAATAGAATAACCAAGATAATTAAAATGTTTTCCCCTATACATAATAATAATAATGGTGGTAAATGAAATTATAAATAAACGGCGTTACATCTCAATTTAATTTAAAGAGGAGTTACGATTAATCAACATAACGTTAAGGTCATGTAGTATGAATTTTATTAACTGAAACAGAACAACTTTGCATGTATTTAAGAGTTTCAATTTCAAACGTTTTGAATTGAACGAAACTAAATGTAATTAACCAATAATCTACTCAATTTCATAACAAAGTTCTTTTTTAAAATTCGGGATGTCAGTAATATAATAAATGAGGATGTCAATAATATTCATTATTTCCATAGTAAAGCAAACATTTGATGAGAAAATCATTGATGAAGATCTATGGTTACTTGACATTAATTGTTAAACTGAGTTTCATAATTCAATTATTCCAAGTTACAGTAACAAATTTATTGTCATACAAATGTAATGTTATGAGCAGAATTTAAATAATTAAATGTTCCACCATCTAATAAATATCTTCCACTATTTAACGTCAACTTTTTAACCTTTTTTTTTTTTGCTTTAATAAATATTTAAAAATATTTTACTTAAAAAAAGTTTCATTGATTACCTATTTTTTTCTGATTTAAAAGACATTTTTAACTTGAAGAACTTACTTTTATTTATCATGTTACTGTAAATATTCAACTCAGTTAGCTGATTATCTCCTCTGACTATTGTTGGTTATTTCGGGATAAAACAAGAAATAGCTGAATAGGAGCTCTGTCATCCCATATTCTTGACTTTCCTTCTGATATATCAGCTTCGCGTAATTTTTCGAAACATTACTGCATTGTATTTACCAAGTAAATAATAGGTGATGATTTTTAATAGATTATATTCTAGTTTCATTTATGAAGTGCGAGTTTTTATCGTACCAATTTGTCTTTCTCTTTTTATTACAAAAGTATTGCCAGTTTATAAATTAAAGTTATTCAAAGTCAAAAAACGATTATCGAACTGTTTTAATACACAAATTTAATTTTTAAATCTATTCAATAATGGATTTTATAACATTATTTCTAATATAAAAATATTAATTTGCCGTATAAGAACGGGCTGCAAAAGTTTGAATTAGATACAAACTATCATTCCTATAGAGTGTTTATAAAAACTTTTACAAATATATTTGGGACATAACTTTTTTTATTAACATATATTAAGTAGAAGACTAATTATTTATTATATGTTTTCGAATTTTTTATTCGTAATGTACATTTGAATTATGTTGATGCTGTTACTTAATCCATACAAATTTGGTCACTTGCCGTAGAGACAAAAAAGAACATATAAACAAATTAAAATTACAAAGGGAAAAGATCAAACATTCTTAACAAAAACGACCAAAAGACTTTAAAACAGTTAAAAACAAGTTAGATATTCTAAGGATAAAAATTTAATAAGCTAGAAATACCATAATAAAAGTTCGTGGGATCAGGACATGTTTTCTCTGGCCCTCCAGTAAAGACTACACAAATAATTATTCTATTGTAAGTCAGAGTCCAGTCCCGAGCGAACAAGTAGATGGGCTTTGTTCATTTTCTACGACTTACATAAAACACATATATGAGTTCACAATCCCAATTTTGGCCAGATGTATGGCCAGACAGTCGTGTCCAGTTCTTAATCTAAAAATTGGTAACAGCCAGTTTTTCCACTAAATTGTTTCCAGTGATCCCCGATTGTCTTCCAGACTTTTCTTTTGGTGTTAGATATAATTCATTAATGCACGATAACTTAATTTTGCCCGTATACTTTGAATTATTTACTCATTTTCATAAATTATTTCATCATTTTCTTATTAAGAATTAAAAAGTATTATGATTAAAAACAAATTTAAATCTTAACGGTATGAACAGTATCTAATATTAGTTTAAATTACCAAATATTTCTCAAGTGATAATCCTCTATATATTAAAAGTACAAACATTCGAAATAAATCCCCCTCTTCAATGCCTTTTTATTATTCCATAATTTTCAAATTTTTGTTCTGTGAAAAATTATATATATAAAAACTATCAAAATTCTTAGAATATTAAGTTATTTTATGTAATATCTAGCATGTTTAATATTAAAATATGAGAAGAAATTTTAATTCTATATTATGTAAGATTCCACTTTACTATCGTGGTGCATATAAAAATAATTGTAATTAAAAGAACTTTAAGCATTGAAGCAATTAAGAATTAGTTTAATTTTTATTTTTACAGAATTTTGTAATATTTTTTTATAATTTAAATGGTGCATCCACTGCTTTCTCATAAGATTTGAGGAATCTTAATTCGATTCGAGTGAACAATTTCACTCTTTCGAAAATAATTTATTAGCAATACTTTAAGATGAAAAATGATATTTTTTGTTTCCATTAGGCTGAAAAAGTTTGTCAACTGAGAAATTAATTCTTTTATCTTGAATGCTTGTGTTAAGTTCTTGCCTGCCTAAGCTAGTTTACTTTTTATAGAAATCTGTAATTATTCGGTTTATCAGTTAGTGTGTGTTTTTTATGTTTATTTATATATATTACATATTATTTATTAAATTTTATTGCCTTTTGAAATTCTCAGCGTTTTTATTTCCGTATAAGAAGCTTACTAGCAAAATTAAATTGATAATCAACAAACTTTAGTAATGATGATGTTTGGGCTGTATGTGTTAATTACCAACTTATCGATTGTTTTATGGCAGAAAGCAATCTTATTTCTTTAGACGTTATATATTGCGAGACAGAAAGAGAAACAAAAACTTTTTAATATTATATGCGATATAGAACAATAAAACTATATTAGTCCTATTTGAAAACAGGAACCTTGCCTTAAAATTGTAAAATATTTTTAACGCTTATAAATTGTAAAACAATAATATAAATAAATTTCTCTATAATAAAATTAACTATTTGAAATAATTTTTAAAAAGTCAGTTATCCATTACTTTTAAAAGAAAAAGAAAATGTGCATTCATTGTGAAAGTACTATCCTAGAAAATACAAGACAAGATCTTAACAAACAGTCTAGAAAATATCAGATTTATTATTAAGAAAATGTGAAGATGATCCCTTAGTATAAGTTTCAGAAATATCGTGTGGTTAAATAGTAAAAAAAGCAGGCAAAATATATTTGAGAGATATAGATGTGATTGTGGGAAATATAATGGAAATGCTGGCGGCATATTATGAAATCCCCTTTATGTTGGCTAAAACACAAAAAATTTTCTCTGATAGATAGGAAGATCATAAAGAAATGATCTTGAAGAATATGAAAAAGGTTACTGTGATAAGAATGTTGAATTAAAAGTAAAAAGAAATTTATCTATATAGAAATTCACCAAATAAATTTTATATGGTGTAACTGAGCAATTTGCGTCAGAATATGATATGTAAATTACTAGATTGTCGTCGTCTTGTAACAACATTCGAAAAGTGACGGAACACAGGCTTTAAAATGCTGAAATTTAGAATAGAAACTGCACAGTGAAATTTTGAGATAAATTATGTCAAGTACTTATATCTAAAATATGGTTATATGAACAATTATGATGGCGAGCAATTCGATGAAAATATAAGAAGAGGAGAGTCAGTAGTATTTAGCAAGAGGGTTGAAGGTGAGACCTTCTGTAATTCATTGAATGTGATGAGCATTTCTAAGAACGAACCAGCTTCTAAAAGATAAAATCAAGGAAGACCTGGACCTACAAGTGCAATGGATAAACTATATTTGCAGCTAAGGTGGCACGAAAACTGATGTATCAGTCTACTTCAGATGTTTTATTGTAGCAGTCACTTGAGGTTGGTATCTACTAATAGATCAACTGTGTGTGGAAGTTTTCACGAAAGAGGGTTGTATGTATAACTTCCAGCATTATATGTATCCTTCCTATCGCGCCACTAAAATGAAAAGCTTAATTGGGCAGGCACATATATTAATTGGAGATAAATCAGTGGAGATCTGTACTTTTACCAATAAAAACAGATCTATTTGGCAAGTGACTCAAGAAGATTATTGATTTGGTTAGAGACGAAACGCACTTTTTATTCAAATCATATCCATGAAAAAGGTAGATTTAATAAGTATAATGCATGTGATTAGTTGGATGGCCACACTGACCTGTATATCGTACCAAAAGGGATCGTTGCAACTCAGTGATTTAGTGATTTCTACAAGATGAAAATTATACACCACACAGAGCTCGCACCTATATTAATTGAAGAGCCAATTAATATAATTAAAACCTATTTCATTATTTCTAACTGATTTTACTCTAAACATTAGAAACTTAGAAAAACCAAGGCAGTTTTAAAAAATTCATTTAAGTAATGAATCTTTATCTTGTTTTATATGATTTTTTTTTCCAGTTTAAATTTAAGAGCGTCTATATTACCATACATATAATAATTAATTCTATGAATGATTGTTAAATATATACTTATTAACTTATTTTAAAGGAGTTGAAAAATGATACAAGTTTATATATTGCATCTTAACTAAATTTAAAAATTGGTACAGGAGATATAAGTCATTGACACTCTTGAGTTAGTTTATTTGTGAATGTTTTACTTCACACACACTTGTAGATGAAAACGATATTTTGTAGTTAAATAATATTTTATGTCACGTCAAAAAATATTTCAAATATTAAAAAGAGAAATAAGTAAAATAACAACATAAAACCAAATTTACAAGTAACAACACAAGTACACAACAGTTTTTAATTACAAATATTTTACCAAACAATGAAATATAAATCTAACTTAATTCAATGACCACTCATCAGTTTTTTAGTATTTCAAGTATGAATTCAAGACATTTAAATATATTTTATGGGAACGAAATTCAATTTGTGCCCCATCCCTCATTGATGAAATCTATAGGCAATCACTTGACACTATAGGAGAGTAATGAAAAAGTAACTTGGCAGCAATAAAGAATTGAGACATACCTTTCACGGGACAGAAAGATAATAATTCTGGCGCTTTTCAGAAATGGAAATTCGAATACCTTTTGTCTCTATCCTATCCCGGAAGAAAAATTCATCTCTGAGTCGGCATAAGAAAACACATCAGAAAAGAATTCTCTCCGGCTCTCCCCACTTTCTCTCTGCTCTACTCCTTCACACGGCGTATGATCCATTTTCCATTTCCTATCAATGTTATTTTTTTTCGGCTTCATTTTTAAGTTACCACTATTACAAGCGGCGCGATGTTATTTTCTTTCTTTTTTGCTGAACTGCGGATACTTGAGAAAAAAGCTCGAATAGATGTCGGTTTAGAAGAAGTTAATGCTATCGTAACAATATTCGTTTATATGAACCAGAAATCGAAAATGTCCCAAGGGT